>JAAAKG020073443.1:0-41077 GCA_010014905.2 Druon quercuslanigerum
AGCCTACAGAGCTTTGAGAAATTTAATGTTTACACCGAATTTCTTGCATAATTTAAAATATAAAGATATTGAAGATAAATACAAATATGGTATTTAAAAGAGTTTTTTGACAAAGTATCAATCAATTCTGCATAATTAATAAAATACATAATTGGTAAAGCATTCCGGGCACAAACTATAAATATCCGAGCGCGACGCGCGAGATCCAACATACGTGCGCCATAGGCGCGCTCAAACTTGCGAGCGAAGCGAGCTGCGCGCGTAGCGCTCGACGAGAATGTGCCCGCGCGGCTTAGTAAATAGGTCCTGGACGACCAGTATGTATATAAAACCGCAAGTGCTGCTTCTGACGGCTGTTCGACTATGCGTTGAAGCATCATGCCGGTCGGCGAGTCTGTATGACCTTGCGCCTCTGGCATGGGTCACGTTTCTGGACCAAGCGCGCGACGTCCGAGTACAGTCAGTACAGCATCGCCTAATAGTATCGAAGGGCTTCTCGTCCGTAAGTAGTATCTCTCTCTAAAGGTGTCGGGTAAGGCTTAAAATGGTCCTCTTCTAACACCATGTTCCAGGCTTCCAGGTCCGGAACCATTTAGCCGGTAATTTCGTTCAGTCGGGTCTTTAAAGTGGATGTCGACCTATCTGTCGCTGATGAAACCGGTAATTAGTCCTGGCCAAACCTCTCGAAGTCGTATTCAAGAAGTTTCAAGGAGTAAGAGTAGGGTTTCTCAAGTTACGCAACCAGTTCATACTACGTTGGTCGGTAATCAACTAAAAATGGAAAACCTCCACGTACTTTGGGATGATCAGATATCCAATACGACTGCGAGGCTCCTCCTCATTTAACCGTATAGTTACGCTCGGCAGCGGCCTTGGTGCGACTTGCGTAGACTATAACTCTCTCCTGTTCTTCCTGGACCTAAATTAACAACATGTCCAGGGCAGTGGCACTAGCGTCCGTCTGAAGATGGAAGGGATATTCCGTATTTCTGAATGAAGTATAAAATAAAATGGGTGCAGACGTCAATGCTTTCTACAGCCAAAGAAAGCCCCATGTTGGGCAACAGTTTGTCAAGCGGTTTATCAGAACTTCGTTAAATGGCATAAAATCTGGAATATTTTAAGTTATGTAATATCATGAGATATAAGCAGAGTTTAATTCTCTCATTATCGCTACTCTCTGTCGAAAAAGAAATTCACTCTCATTTTCCAGGTTCTCCCGTTAGCGAAAAAATTCCCGGTGATCTTTCGGTTTTCTCGGTCAAATGGGCACTTTTTTATTATTTAAATTAAATACAATTATGCTTAAAAAGAAATAAGTTTCAATCCTAATCTATCTAACGTTTTGGCCAACCTTCTTATTTTGTACTGAAATTGAAAATTTGAATTAACGCCTGTGTGAGCATTGCAATCCCACCGCAGCTTATCTGTAAAAAATAATTAAGAATATTAGCTTTTAAATAAAAATGTAATATTTAAATTTTAGTTAGAAAAGTTCTTTCCTAACCAACAAAAGAAAAATAACAACTAAATGGATAGACTACAAAAATTATCAATCTTTTGAAAAATAAATAGTTTATATTTAAAATTCTTTTTTTTATATTTTGATAAATATCTGTTTAATTTAACAATAATAAGAGGATTTTTAACTTACATATAAATTTCTAAGCAATTAGTCAAACAATTTTCTTGACTGGTTAATTCTTAACCAAACAAGAAAAAAAACTAACAAAATGATGGCAAAAAGGATGTTTAAAAAAGTTCAATTTTTAGCAATAAATCGAAGTCTAAACCAAAAATTTCAATTTCAACAAAGTAGTTTAACTTACAAGTAATTACTTGAATTGCTCACTAAAAAATGATTCTTTAACAAAACAGTCTCGATTTCAACAAGAAACTAAATTTTCAACCGAATAGCAGAATTTTTTAATAAGTTCGATGAATTCTGAATAAAAAACATAGAAGTATATTTTTAAACCAAAAAGATGTTTTTTCTGATTGGGCTCTATTCAGGCATTGCTTGGAAACAGCGGAAAAAAAGAACTCATCCAAACCAGATTTCAAAAAATTTTTAATTTTTGTTTAAATTTATAATCAGGAAACGTACAAAATGTTATCTAAGTTTGTAACGTTCATTTTAATACACCTCTCTAATGAAAAAATTTACATTCTTCTTTAACACCTGTACTGTACACTTGTAATAACAAGTTTTTCCGATACTTAAATAATTCAAACATTTGAACTCTATGTCAACTTCAGTTACAATGAGAAAGGAGAAAATTCCATTTATTTTTATGTAATTGGTGTTACTTCCTCAAAATACAAGATTTAAGTTTAAAAGTTTTCATGAACGTCACTTCAATCTTTTTGTAAAAGACACTACCTGCGCAAGTAATAATTATTCCGGAATATGGTACATGCAATGAATTATTTAAAAATAATTATCTCTAGACAAAAAGAAAAAACAAAGAAAAGTAGAAAATTTTATGACAACCAACCAAATTCCCTTTCTTCACTTTTTTTAATTATTTCAAGTTTTTATTTTTATTATTACCAAATCACAATAAAAGAACATTCATAAATAATATTTACAAAAGTTTTAAAATTCTCAAGTAACAAAGAGAGATCATCGTTGTTTCGTTACTGTTCCTACCTGCTCAAATTTTTCTGACCTGGAAAAGGGTTTATTTTATAGTAAACAAAGAAAAGAAAGGGAATTTGGTTGGTTGCATTTTTATTTTTATTTCCTTTTTTTTATTTTTGTCTAAAAATATTTTTTTTGGAAAAAAAAAATTTGTACGAAAATTTTTTTTCTAAAGGATTATTATTTAATTACAATAGGAGCATATTATGATGGTTGTCTAAATGTTTTCGTTAGATTTTTGGTTTTATTTTTAGGAATTCTATAAATTAACAAATTCAACTTGTAAAAAACCGAATTAGTAGGTCTTTTCCAATGTTTTAATATTTTTAAACCGTACTTTATATCTCATTTTTTTCATAATTCGCATAGTATGGCTCGCAAGTTGAATTATTTATTTTTTAAAAAGCGTTTTCATGATTAAAACAAAAACTATACTTGTCATTAAAAAATTCCTGGACCTAGGCCGTTTCCTATTATACGAACCCTGTGTGTTTTATTGAAAAGGATTGTCTATGTAATTTTTTTGAATTAATCTACAAACTTTAAGCTTATTAAATTTACCTCAGCTTTCATTATTCCCTATTCGTAATTTTTTCTAAAATTTGCCATTAAAAATATTTTAGAGTTTGTTGAGGTGTCTCACTGGAACGTGGAACCACTACTTTCTCTCAAAAAAGAAAATCATTGTCCTAGCCTTTTTTTTAATCCATTTTTAGTTCAGAAGAATACAAAATTTTAAGTTTTTCTTGTTACCAAATAGAGATAAAAACAAAGTCATAGATAAAATTGATTTTGGAAAAATTTCTACCAAAATATCCCACTTATACTTTGTAATCTAACTCAGTGTTTTTTAAAACTTGAGCCTTTAAAGTGATAATTAATATTTTAAAAATGATGCCAGAAGATTCTTAAACAGAACTTAAGTCAGTTTAAACGATTTATATAATTTTTTTGAATTTTCAAGAAATTAAATATTTTTTAAACCATTAAATTATTTTCAAAGATATAGGAAGCATTCTTAAATTTTTTCAAACGTCAATATGTCTCAAATATATTTTAAACTTTTAAATTTTATCTTAAAATTTAAAAAAATTCTTCGAGATTTTCTGGATACTTTTCCGTGATGTGAAAATTTAAAATTTCGTTTGACTTTTCTCAATAATCCTAAGAAAATTAGATTCATATAACCTTAAAGAAAGAGAACAAAAAAAACTAAAATATAAATCGTTCTTTTTTTATTAAAATTCGACATGTTTGGTTTAAAATAAAAAATTTTGTTGCCTGAGGATTTTAATATTTGGTGAAAAATTCATCTTCTTTAATGATTTCATATGTTTTTGATTTAAAAGTAAATAAAAATAGTTTAATCATCAGCTATTTATATGTTTGGTATTGTTTTAAATTCAGTGGTTTGGCTGAAGATTGAATATCTTAGTTCAAAGTTCATCTTTTTGGCCATAAATGTAACCACTTGGCTAAAAGTTAAACTACTTTGTTAAAAAGTCATTTTTTTGGCTAAAGATTTATTACTTTCTTTTAAAATTTTTATTTTTAGGTACAGAATTAATATGGTCAAAAATAAACTTTTTCGTTGAAAATTCATATTTTCGGGTAGAATAAATAAACTTTTTGGTAGAAAAATTTGTTTATTTTGGTATTAATTTACTCTTACTAGAATTAAGTTTCCCAATATTAGGGGCTATACACTGTGATTTACGAAGACTTTTTTCAGATTTTAGAACGAGCGTTATTCGAGAATTTGGATCCTTTTCTACTAATTTACCACTGCTACTATCAACTTCGCACATTTCATTGTGTATTTCTATTCAATAAAAGAGAAATCGGTAAGTTCCAAATGCTAGTTTGATAATGATGCATGTTGTTCACATCCCAAAATTGCCGAACGCTAAGCGCTCGAAAATTGAATTTATTAAAACGTCACTGATATAACTTACAATACAGTGGCCTGGTGAGAACAATATCAAATTAGAATAATCTTACAATGATATACATCGCGCTCTCGTCTAACCAACCGAACGCTAAGCGCTAGAGTTATAGTCTATAATTCAAAACCTGCTATCGCGCGCGTGCAGATAAGGTGCCAGCGTCAGGTCGAAACAAAGCGCAATTATTTTAAAAATATGTATCGCGTGTTTCCTAATACATCCTAACGTTAACTCAATGCGGATGTTATTTTTATGCCAATAAACTTAGGAATATTACAAACATTGAATACAATTGCTAGTTTACGACAGCTTATTAATGTGGTGAATGACAAGCAACAATCGCGAACAATATTGTATTTTTGTTTCAGATATGTTTCTTGAATTTACTTTAATGGCGTAGATGAATATTGTTTACAAATGCTATTCTGAAACTCTTTGAAATGGGTGCACTGCTTCCTATAGGAGATTCAGCGTTTTCTTCTGAGGTCATATCTTGAATCACGCCACTGTTCATGTTTATTTTCACTCGCCTTTTCACCTGCAATCCACCAATATTTTTTAATGCATATATTCCACGAAGACGTGTATTATTTCTTCTTAGTATTGCGAAAACGTCACCATTGGACGTTGATAATACTACTTGTTCTTCAGTTGGCATAGGCAGTTGGGTGTTAAGTATTCCTCTCAGCATGATTTGCTTATTGCTGGGAAAAGTGTATCTTCGTATTTCGAATTGCCGATTTGAATTCGTTTTGAGAATAAGCCGAGCAGATTTTAGATGTGCAGGTGAAATAACATGTTTAAGAATGCGCAAAGAAGATTGCCTGACAGAAGGAGACTTGGACCGAGCACGAACAGAATGCTCAGCAGTAGATGGGTACATAGGCCTGGCATGAATAGGTGTTCTGGCAGGGGCAGAATTCCTGACCGAAAAATTTGGGAAATGACGTTTAGGAGGAGGAATATTCCTTTGAGGTGACTGATGTCTTTCGGGTAAATAAGAAGGCCTGTAACGAAGAACACCAGGAATAGGTTCGCCATTAGGTAAACACTCGAAGTGTAAACTCAAATCTGTAAAAAAGAAATGATTAAATTTCCCTGAGGTATTATTTTGGGGTACATTTTCCCGAATTGCAATAATCTCTTGTACCACATTTTTCGCTATTGGCAAGTCGCAGTGCAATAAATCACACTTTCTTTAAGTCATATTGCGGTAGCTTTAATTTCAAAAAGTATAAAATATCCCACTATATGAGTTACTGCAAAGTGACTTTGCGCAACGATGACTTTCCAGAATGTGAATGCCGGGAGGTATATAATGTGGACTCACATTTTTGTCGGCAATGGGTATATAAAGTTGTTAGAATTAACCTTGCATTTTTTAAATTATCATAATTTTTAGGAACCCACGTAAATTAAAATCGTAGAGGCGGGCATGGAATTAATATTTTCACAGAGGCCACCAAAGCTACGTATGGAAGTAATGTTCGGTTAACAAGCGTTCTCGACACCCAGGAAATAGACTGGTTAAATAGGTAAATCAAAGAAGATCGCAGAAAATCAATACGTATGGGGGAAAAAACCTCAAGCAACTTTTCAACAGAGACTGAGAAAGGAGCAGATCAAGGCACATTTTCCAAATTTTCCAAGTTCTGAAGAAAAGGAGGCGACATATTTAAGTCAACCAAATACTGTACTGTGTGGATCAATGTGGATCAACTATGTCCGAAAATACAGCTAGTCCAAAAAATTTTTAATCCCTCTAGGTTCCGGTGGCCATCTATTCTTTTATTTTCCTGGTTCGGCTAACTTACACCTGGTCTTCATACTGAAGGCTGGAGTGACCATAGTAGGGTCGTTCGTTGGAAATACTAGGGCTAGTCTGACATTATGAATTATTCTAAAGGAAAGAAGAGGGCAAGATTAGTTATACTTCATCCAAGGATTTTCGTTAGATTAGCCCGAAATCTTTTCTGCTAAAAAAAGTAGAAATACTTGTAAATAGGTATATTTTCAAGTGACAAAGTTGTATATATCTTACGTATACTATAATTAGATAATGATACTTTTAATTTCTTTCATAAACTTTTTTATGTAAAACACATTCAAAAAACCATTGTTTTGACAACTGTGTATAAATTCTTTATAACTTTTTAGCTGGGTTCGCAACAAGGTATTATCAAGTAAATTACTTTAGAAGGAGCATCCCGCCTGTTGGATTGGTCACTCGGCAGAGACGCCCCTGAGTTAAGCAGTAAATCTAATCGAAAGAAAGCTGAATGAAATGGACGAGCCACACTTTAGATAATATGAACTACTTCATCTACTCATGACTCAGGGCTACCATTTTATCAAATGAGTGAACGATATACTGTTCATCGTACGCAGCCGGCATATGGGTGCGCTTTTTGTGGTAATGCAGCTAGCACTGGTGACAGTGGATTGCTGGTGCAGGGAGACTAAACTGTCTGTCAATTCAAGTAAGACGGATGCGATTTTATTTACTATATGACGTAAATAGGTAACCACGAGTACACTAAAATTGAGAAAACAACAACTGAAAATCAAAGAAAGAGCTAGATATCCAAGATTCATCATAGATAAGAAGCCACTGTGTGAGAAGCACGCAAAAAATTAGTGCAAAAAGCTAGTAGAGAACCTATGGTTTTTGTAGGAGTGTTATCGGCAAAATCCGGAGATTGAAGCTTATCTGGATCTGTACAGCGAACCTGCCATCCAGGCTAACCTATGCATTGTGGGTCTAGTGGAGTAGGGTCGGACTGTCAACTATCAAGTCTCGGCTAAAAAGAATCAGCGGACTGGTTCTAAGAGGCCTTACTAGTGCATCCGCGTCGAAATTCGCGGCAGCATTGGGGGCACTAACAGCGTTGGAGCCCCCCCCCCATATCACCATCAAGGCCGTGGCGGTGGCGGCAAGACACACCTGCCTAGTGGCGGGTAACGACTGGTTTACACATGGCATCAGGAACAAGAAAAAAGCAGGAGGCAGCGCCTCACAATCCCGAGTGGTTGAGGTGCAGAGTCTTACAATCTGAGATTATGTCAGTGGCTACGTCGCTTTTATTATCCAAGTGCTCTGAGACAATCAAGAACTAACTGCTCCCAAACCAGTTTTAGGTATTCTTTATAGGATATTAACTGAGAAAATCAACAGTTGGCTGACCGCGGAATAGCAGAAAGAGTGTAGAGTGGCCACTGGCCATTCAAACTCTAACTTAGCGACGAAAATGAAAGCTCAAGAGGAACGTAGTCAAATTGCCTAACGGAGAGGCTAGTGTAGTTTAGTATAATATATACTTCTTTACTGCCCTGCCGATCCGAGGAAACTTTAAAAAGTCACGGGCACCAACTAAATCAGTGAGCCCAAAATATCAGATAATATCGTGGCTACGGTGCTAGCCGTATGAAGGGCTTACAGTTTACGCTTATGCTTATAATAGGACGTAACTTTGTGGACCTTTACGCCAAACTGATCCATGAAGTGACCAAACAAAAACTTGCTGATCATTTAAGATCCATCGAGCGTCGCATCCGTATATTTAAGCATAAATTAAGTAATATCGAAAAACAGATGCAAGAAAGGATTTGCCATTGTCATCCCGGATAGGGTGGTCAACAATTAATATTGTAATTAATTTACAAGCACCCGCTACCATACAGCCCTGCGGGCCTAAGACTAAAGGTGGAGAGAGCACCACTTCCTGGTCCTAATACCCAAACCTCATCCCCGAGACTCCAGTCTTGTGCTTCCTGCGTGCCGATATGGGTTACGTTTCGATTACAACCCCTTTACAATTTCCCATAACGCCCCCTCATCGTCTTTCTGTTGTAGGTTCGCCAAAGACGCCTGCATCGCTTTCGTCAGCATCACCGAGAACACCCACCAATTGCTCCGGAAACTTGGCTTCGCCGACCGGGTTCTTCCAACAATCGACCCTCGATCTTGGCTTCGCCTAATTCTCGACAATCTAAATTCCTACACCTTTCTCCTTAATTTGCAAGATCCCTCACAAATTTGGCGCCCTCCTTTAAAAAACCGCAAACCCCGAAATCCTAAAAATTGTTATTTAGAAAATATTATGAAAATTATTTTGGTTTATTGATTGTTTATTGACTCATTAAATGTGCGGGTAGAAATTTATGTAGTCAGATAATAATAAGTAAAACGCACCCTTATAAAAAACGGCTTGTACGTACTTTGAAAAGCCGGATAGCACAAGTAAAGGGTGTAAAAATTAAAAAAGTTTTTGATTGGGTTGAAAACTGAAATGATTAAAATAAATAGAATTTGAACAATAAGAAAAAAAATTAGT
This sequence comes from Druon quercuslanigerum, assembly GCA_010014905.2. Taxonomy (NCBI): domain Eukaryota; kingdom Metazoa; phylum Arthropoda; class Insecta; order Hymenoptera; family Cynipidae; genus Druon; species Druon quercuslanigerum. Next base: position 8,925 of record JAAAKG020073443.1, read on the forward strand.
CAGGAAAGAATAAGATAATTAGCAAAAAAACTAGCAAGAAGTAGGAGAATTGAAACTAAAATTATGCAAAATAGAAGCCAAGCGGCGTGAGTTAAGAAACTGGCACGCGAATCTCAGTTCATTCGCATTTCCCAGTAGTAAAAACCGAGACGCTCACTTAAGTGAACGTGCCGGTCTTTAATCAGCCATAAGAAAGAATGTAGAAAATAATGAATTGAAATCAGTAGAATAGACAGAGAATTTCAAAACAAGAGAAAAGTACTTGAAAGATTAGAGAGAAACAGAAAACAATTAGAATCAAGTCGGTTACAACAGGAAGAAACTGCGTAAGGAGAAATAAATAATAGAAAGAGAAAGAGCAGACAACGCAAGAATAGGTCATGGAAGATTGGAATAGGAATAGAAAGACAAGAAAGAGAAAACGCGAAAATTAATAATTAAACTTTCAAAATTGATTCTTTTATAGAAAATAATAATAAATTTTGGATAAAGGCAATAGAATTGAATATTTTTTAATAAAATAAGAGTGCTATAAATAAAATTAATGAACTATAGAAGAAAAAAAATTCTAGCGATAAAATGGATAGAATCTTAAATTCAAACCTAAATTTAGTCACTTAAAGTAAAAAGTCAATAAATGTGCAAAATGCTGCTCATTTTAACGAAACAGAATTAAATTTTCATGCGCAAAGGCACTCGTTAGCAGGTGCAAGAAAAAGAATAAGAATACATAGAGGTAGCGGTCAAGGGGACGGATACTCATTGCCGAGACCGTTACACAGGCAATCAATAATATGAAGTCAAATTTTTCTCAATAAAAATCAGAAAAGCAAGATAGACTAAATATGAGCAAAGAGACCGTTAGGAAAAAAACCAAGATATTCATGCTCTTATAATAGAAATTAAACAATTATTTAAAAAATTAATGCCACGTCCGAGCCTACAATAGCAATTAAGAAAGACATTTGAAAATTTCAGAATTGAATATAAAGTTTACATTTCAAGAAATGTTTTTTTTTCAAATTTTTTAGAATTAGAATATTTAGGGCAAAAATAGAAACCAGAATTCACAAAAGCTAAAATAAGAGGTCAAAAACTAAGCAGTTTAGATAAAGATAACGTTAAAATAGATAAAATTAAAAAAAATACAAAAAAATCACAGCAAAAATAATATTAAAAACGAAAAACAAAATAGAGATCAACAAATAATAAAGATACCCAGGAAATCAGAGGTTCATGCGTAATAAAAGTTATTTCAGAAATTAAAACACGGCTGGCTAAATATTATTGAATGCAATGATTCAGCTGTGAGGGAACACAACAACACAACAAATAAGTAATTCTCTGCAACGACAAGCGCTTTTATATAATGCGGAAGATAATAATATTAAGTCAGAAGGTTAAAAAGAAATGAAAGGACAAAATATAAATACAAAATAATTAAATTATGAAAACAGTAGGGTTGATAAAAAAGGTGAAACGAATTCAAGTAGACCGAATTTTGTGGATCAAAATGTAGGAAACCCAAAGTTCAATTTTAATACAAACTGAGAGAATCAATTACATGCTACAATTGCGAGAAAGTTGGCTACTTTCGGCGTGAGTGTTGGTATAATATAGATCAGGAATACGGAAACGTTTGGTTGATACGGTGCAAGTTTTAGTACCAATCAAAGTAGGTCATACGGAAAAATACTTATTATTCAGGCCGATACCAGATTTAAGATCAATAGAATTAATAGGAACCGATATGATTGAAAGGTTAGGTTAAAAAATGGATTATAAGAAAAAGATTTTCTGGCTTCCAGAATTACCAAATATTAAGTATGCGATAAAAGCGATTGTAATTTGAATTCAGAACCTGTAATAAAAGATACCGCTCCCGCTCCTAGCGAAATCAGTCTATGATGAATCAATAAGACGATCCGGCAAAAGTCTCGTACACCCTGAGCACACGGAGCGACCCAAGGAAGAGCGCCTTCTGCATTTTCCCTGCAAGAGTTTAGGCATATTTTTCACACGCAGGGATGCTTTTTAGGCTACTATCTAATGAACGATTAATTTAACAGAATATTCCGGATACAATCGTCGCAACTTTCTTACGAGGTCTCTATACCTCTTTTTCTTTTCATTCTCCTTGGCTATGATGTTTCTGTAAGCTGGTGCCGACAATTCGATAATGAACATGGTTTGCTTTTCGAAGTCAAGGAGAACTATGTCAGACCTCAAGTGTACAACAGAAATAATTGTCAAAAGTATAAAGTTCTAGCATATTCCGCACTTCTCATTCTCGACAGTTGACTCTATTTCTCTTGGAGCTTTAGTTAACGACATTATTACAGAACGTATTCATGAGCATTTCATCTGAACTTTTAAGGAATTCACTTAACAATTTTAACATCAACATTTATTTCAAAAACGAGAATTGCTGAACAAAAACAGATTTTGAAGTAGTAAATTTTAACACAGGTTTTTTGTCAATGTTCTTGGAATTTTAAACACTACTTTGATATTAATTAAAAAAATATTAAAATATTCACTAGGGAAAAAACACTATCATGTATGTATTATGGAGTCTACTTTTATGAATAAATTTCGAAAGGTTTCAGTTAACTTGCATACTAAAATTTTAAATATTATTATATTTTATCAGAGTATTATAAAATAATAAAAACTTTTTAATTAAAAAATTTCTCACTTTTAATTTAAACTAATTTTCCTTATTCCTTATCAGTAGTTGCAATGAAATGCGGTCCATTGTTTGCCAACCTTTATTACCTACATTGTTCTCATGTATTTCAAAACTGTCAATTTTTGTTTTGCCATAGAAAAGTGTCAGTGTCAAATAATAAACAAATTGGGATTTTGTTTTTTAAACTAAAAAAAAATATTAGGCAAGTTTGTGTTGCGAGATCGAACAAATACTCCAACATCATTTTAGATGCACGAGCACTAAATAAGTATAAAATAAATATAAAAAGAGCGTCTCTCTCGTAGAGATAATTACTTCGATGTATGTATTTCATAATCACTAATTATGAAATCAATGGCAGAGGAACGCAATCTTCACAATCGAGATACCAACCGATTGCATTTGTATGTTTTTTTCACGATGATACGAAGTCTGGAAAGTGGACTGTCATTTTGAATTGAAGGACGCGTCTGTTTCAATTGCGAAAAGGCACGACGCTTGTAGATACTTAAAAAAAATACTTATATTGCACTAACCAAATAATATCTATATTTTTAACATATTCTGTGAAATTATTTGGCAGATTGACCAAAAAAATGTTGCTGAGTGCATAAAATCTATTTTCAGATAAAGAAAACGCTTCCGCAATATACTTTGAGTGAATAAAGCAATCAAATTCTTTTAATTGAATAAAAATTGTGTTTACATCAGCCAAATGTTTCCTGATATTTAGACGAACGTTTTTTCGTACTGAAATTGTCGATTTATGATGTTATTATATTTACCGATAGAGTGTAGCACAACAGCTAACAATAAGACAAAATTGGACACAATCCTCATATTTTCTTATTTGTGAAAAAAAAGAGATGTGTTGAAGAATAATTTGATTAACAATGTAACTCTAAATATTCCAGTTCTTCAGCAGCCTATATAGTCGTTATCTCATAGATAAAAGGCGTCAAGGTTAAATTGTCACACGGGAAAAATGTTAGTTAATCTTTCCTGCATTATTTATATTGTCGGGTATAAGAGCGAAACTTAAAAAAGTTTTATAAATTTTATTTAACTTGCACGATTTAAAGAAAAAAAAACAAATCTGGAACAGCTCTGCAAGAGTTCTTTATAGTTTATATCGACCTTCGGTTTAAAAATATCAGAAAAAATATATGTATCTGAAAAATTATTGTATTCATTTAATATTTAATATTTAATTTATATTATGACATTTACGCGCAAGCCTTTTTCAACTGAAGGTCAAAGCGTCAACAACTTTCATTTGGTGATTCAGAATTATCTTTTGTTAACGTTCCTTGGGCTTTAACAAACACACTATTATTACCATTTATGATATGCATTAGTATCGGAACAAAAGTATTTTCACTGTATTATTTTATGAGAAAAATTTTAGTAAATAAAGTGTTATTGTATCTTGTGTCCTCTTTCCAAAAAGTTTATCTTTTTAAATTTTAATATATTTTTATAAGGTATTTTTGGTTAAACAACTTTTGCTTTTTAACTTCTTTCTAATCGTCCTATCCAAAAATGATTAACAACACATTGATTGATCTTTTTTGGGTCACAACTTCAGCCTGTTGATTTTAGTTTATACCTTGTTTCATTTATCGAAAAATTTAATTTTTCAATCTTGAATGTTATTTTTAATGTTGTTTTTTACTACTAAAAACAAAAAATATGCGTCCTATTGAAAAGTGATGAACGAACTTTTTTTAGATCTTTTCAGGGCGCCCAATTTTAGCGAATTCGTTTTTTTTGTATTCTGCATAGTTTAACTGTAAAGTGGAATGTTTCATTTTTTATTATTTTTGATATGATAAAAATTTGAATACATAACTTTTTGATAAAATTTAATAAGTTTTAATGATAATTTTATCGGGCTTTACACTTTTATCATTAGTTTAAAATGTTTATTTTAGTTTGTGTTCTTGGATGATGAAAATGTTATAACTATGATAATTTTCTTTTTATCGGAAAAAATTATAAGAATTAATTTTTAGAGTTTCTGAATAATAGGAACAGCCGTAAATGAAATTTTTAAATCTTTAAAAAAAGTTCAAAATATTTTGAAAACGCTCTCACTTTTTGAATTTCAAGGGAGTCTCCAAAAGTGGAGATTTGATAAAAACCGACTTGCACATTTTATTTTAAAAGTGTCTATATGATAATTTATACAACAAGTTCCTTTATATTTTCAATTGGTAAAAAATTTTGCCAATTGTCTGAAAGAAAATATTTGTTGTAATGCCTAGGGATGGTATAAATTCACAATAAACATTTACTCTTTTTAAGGCAGATTTTGAAACTTTAATAAAATTATCTGAGTTTCTCAAGACAAACTCTAATCAACAATGAGCTTATTGACAGGAATAAAATGTGTACACTGCTATCGAAAAATGTAGTAATAACCCACGCGAGCACTATTTAAAATACGGGTTATGTTTGAAACGCGATGTTTCGTGTAAAAAGGTGAAAAAAAATATTTTAAAGGACCGATGGAAAGCTTATGAATTTCCGCATTTAATGACCTCTACTAGAAATATTTATGATGTTTCAAAGAGAAAACGGCTCGCAAATAGTTCAACAAAACAAGAATTTGTTGAATAGTGTACCTTAAATTGAACTTGTGTCATAACCTAGAAAAGTTGCACGAAAAATCTTAAATTCATTTTCACGGGTTTTCGAGATACGGAAAAAGATTTACAAGTCTTAAATGACGAGTTTTAGTCGAAAAAACTCGGTTAAAACTTCAAAAATATTATTCAAAAATTTTACTGAAAATCAGCATACGAGATTCACAATTTACCGAAAACCGGAAAAAACCTAATCGTACTCGTTCGTATGAATTCCTTACGTGAGGGGTTCTACCACACACTTGACGAACTAAGCACTCGGTTATAGCCCCGTTATACAAGCGGGGATCAATAAATGCATCCAGGAACAGTGACTAAGTGATGTGTGGAAGAAGGGGTAAATTTAAGATTAATCTATAATTACCGTCTATGAATTTTGCCGACGTTTCCTAAACATTCATTTCTTCAAGGCTAACTTCTAAAAGTTCACTTCTTCAGGGCTAACCTGAAACTGAGGTATCAGGTTATGCACCACAGAGAGAATACATTAGAACAAAATAACCTGATACCGCAGTCTCATGTTAGCCCCGAAGACCGTGGAGACAGGAGGGACGCTGTGACCAATCATGCGCCGTAGAGATTATGTATAAAAGCATCATAACCAGAGACCTCAGTTTTAGGTTTGGAGACTCGTGAGGCGTTCTCGCCAATCAAATGCATCACAGAGAAAATTAATTTGAACAAAATAACCTGATACCTTCGTCAAAGGTTAGCTCTGAATAAGTGCCCCACCGTGGAGACTGGCGGGGCGCCCTGGTCATTCACATGTTCCTTAGACATTATACATAAGAACAACATAACCAGATACCTAAGTTTTGGGTTAGTGCTAAAGAAGTATATTGCAATGTTCACGAAACACTAGCTCGAAGGGCTGATGAATCTTTCTTAAAATTATTCTATGCGAAGAGGTTCAAAAAGTCATCAGACGTTACAGATCTCATGGAAACACTGATATTTCTTCAATTATTGTCGTTACCTTGATCACCCTTTACCTCATAGGTTAGAACGATAATCGCATTTCTCTAGTCATTCAGAACTTTCACGTTCAAAGCACATATATTCATCAATTTGATCAGCCTTTCAGACAAATACTCATCACTGCTATTGAGTATTCCATCTGCAATAAGATCCTGATAACTAGCCTTACTTTTTTTAAATTTTTAACTATAGGCCTGATTTCAGAGGCACCAATTACTATTTTGCCACTTTTAAATGCATTTTCTTATGTAATGATGCACCATGGTATTAAAAAAAGCCTTTTGATTATTGTTTCCATTCTTACCAACAACAATCTGGGTTCACTATCTAATCCCAAACATAGTTCGAGTTCATTTTCTATTTCTCTTGTGTCATGCCCCTTCTAAATTATTTCAATTATAGGGTTTCATTCTTCTTCCGAGATTTCTCATAATATTATAAATTTTTAAAGATTCGTATACATTTTTGAATATAGGACAAAATGATTTGCATCATTTTAAGGAAACTTACACGCACGGTTCGTTAAGAAATAGAATTTGCAACTTTAGGGTTCTTTTCACCTTTCGTGTACTCAATATATATACCTATTTATAAATACTTTATTGATTTTCTCAGAAAAAATACAAAGTGTTTTTTTTTTTTTTTTGATACCTTAAAGTATCTCAAGAAACAGGTATCATAGAAAAAACATGCCCACAATGAAAGCTTTTCGTTTTCGAGGAGGCAAAGCTAATCTGCAAAAATTTACTCCAAATAGAACCCCCTGGGGAAAGTTTGAGGTAGGCGGAGGGGACATTAAAAAAATTTCAAATAAGAACGCCTAGGCTTAAAGCAGATTCAGATTGTCTATTAACAACTACGTCGGGTTTATCCTTTAAAAAAATTTCTCGATACGCGGCATATAGCATGGTCATAGCAAAAACTAAAATTGTTGAGTATTGCAAGCAACACGCTTCCAAATAAAAGATAAAAAAAAACATTTTAAATGTTTTCAGGAGAGCTTTTGAATTTTAATCAATTTTACTTTAAGGAAACTCCCCTTAAGTGGAAGAGAACAATTAAAAAGCTAAATTTTATTAGAAAAATTTAAGCTTTCAATTTCGACCCCATTTGTAACATCAGCAGCTGAATTAACTACTTATAGCGCTACCCAGAAACAACAATGTGGAGGGAGCAGTTGTCAGTTGCTTCTGAGGTGCTCATTTTCAGCGAGTTTCTTCAATCTCACTATCATTGGGGTTCCTGTTTTTGTTGATTATCATTGTCTTATGAGCAAGATCTAATGAGTTGTAAGAACTTTTTAATAAAATTGACAACTTTAATAATCCCAGAAAGAGAAATCTGGAAACGTTAGATTTGGCGGTCTCACATGCAAATTACTGGACCTCCTTTACTGATCAAGTTAACGTTGAATAGGCGATTCAATATTTCTTTCATGATTGCTGAATAATGTGCTGAACAAAAACCCCGTTAAAAACAAATGTTCTGCCGCTCTTTTAAGGTCGGGACTTCAAGCGGTGTTGGAAGTTTATTTTCCAAAAAGCTACGAAATTTGTCACCATTTGCATAACCACTTATAAAATACGGACCGATAATTAGCTCTTTAATTATCCCGAAACAAACATTCTAGATGACAGGCATCTAAGATATCTTCTACAATTAAAAAAAGAAACATTATTCCTACATGCAGATTTTGTGAAAGGTTACACTAATATACAGATACATACATATATCTTACAATTTACAAATATAACAATTATAAATTATACATTTAAAAATAAACAATTTTAAACTGATTTCATTTTTTAATAGAAAGCCTTAAACCGCATAAATTTCAGAAATCTGAATTTCTACTTCAAACATTACAATTTCGAATATTTTATTAAAAAATTTGAATCTGTGAGTAGAAGTATTGAATCTTTAAGTATATATAAGAGTTAGCCGATTATTGAATTATAACGATTTTAAATTAAAATAATTCAACCGAACAGAATGTATGTATGAAAGAACTTTTGAACTTTACAAATCTATTTTAAAAGAAGATCATGACTGCGAGTACCAAAATTCCGGTGCAAATAGATTGTTTTTTGTTATAAATTGAAAGAAGGGACGTGTTTAATTTGAACACTTTTATTGAATTTAAGGGAAACATTTATATCTTTTAATTTTCTCTGAGTAAAGAGGCTCTGTTCATTTGCTATTTAAAAAATAATTTTTATTAAGTTGAAAGGGATAAAACTTGGTTTTAAAGTTTTTCTAAATTGAAAGAAACGAAGGTCTTCTTTCTAACAGATAAAAAGTGAAAATTTTTATTTGTAGTTGTCTACTAAATCGGGAGAAGATTTAGTTTTAATTTAGAGGGTTGGATATAATAGTGTGAATTTATATGTTATAACCAAAAATAAAATTCTTCTGGAGTAATTTCTTAAATCACATCAATACGTGTATATTTCTAAGCGTTTTTCAATTTTATTATGACGTGAAGCATACTTTTAAACATTGAATAGCCGACTGGAATTCGTTTTTGGTGTAAGCCGAATAAATAAAAGCTCTTTAGGTTCATATTTACGAATGCGGAAAAACAATGCCTGGCAGGAGAAAACCTCTACCTGACACGAAGAAAAGGATCCGCAGGAGGCGGTTATCAAAGATGCTTGCAAATGTTTAGGAGTGAACTGTAAAATAGTTTTTAAATCCTAGGTTAAAACCGCAGTAAAAGGTTCTGTTTATGAATTTCCAATTCGGTCTTCGAAACAAGCCAAAATTTCTTACTAAAGACAAATTATATTCTAACTCTGAAACTAAATATTATTTTTTAATAATAATAATAAATTAATATCGTGATTTAATTATTAATTATTAGCATGTAATATATTCATGAATTGCTAAATTAAAAATAATTTATTTACGTCGAGATTTTGAATTCAATCTGCATTTTTTGTGCGATTTATAGTTAAAACTATTTAGAGATTGTATTGTAATAAAAAATATACCATTTGGTTATAAAATTAAATCAACAAAACTATGCTCTAAAACACAAAATAGAAATAACATGATTTCTGTACATAAATAACTACAAAAATCTCTAAATTCTGAACCACGTTTCACTGTTTCTCTAACGAATCGTTTATTTTTATCGAAGCAACAGATAAAGAAATTTTAATACTAAACCTAGATAGAAATTTAATTATTCTCCTTATTATTTCTTATTTATGTATGCGTTTATTTAATTTTCTAGTTATAAGTCACATTGAACATTCTAATCTTATTTTGTAATAAAAAAATATTTTATTTTAGTTTTACATTTTTTTAAATTTAAATTAAGCCTGTCTAGGCATTTCGTTTTTAAATAACAGTTCGAAATTCCTTGATATTGGCCTACCCACGGGACATTGCTCGTATTCTTCTGAAGTAATATCTTTAATCACGCTACTGTGCATGTTTATTTTCACACGTTTGTCAATACGATATTCAGAGTCATATACTGGTTTATAAATTCCACGCAGACGCGTATTATTTTTGATCAATATTGCTAAAATGTCTCCATTAGATGTTGATAATACCATTTGTTCTTCGGTTGGAACTGGCAGAAGGGCATTACCTCTTCCTCTCAATTGAATGGACAGATCTCGTGGAAATGAGTATCTTCGGATTTCAAATCGCTGGTCGGGATTCATGCGAGGAATAAGTCGAAGAGCCCTCAGGTCTTGAATTTTGTGTCCAGCTATGCTCCAAGAAGAATGCCTTGTTGGAGGAGACCTGGTCCTGGCTCGAAGACAAGGCTCGGCAGGGGGCGAATACCTGACTGGAGAAACTGGAGAATAAGGTCTGGCAGGAGGAAGAGAGCTTCCAGGAGAATGATGTTTTTCAGAAAAATAAGAAGGCCTGCCTCGGGGTACGCAAGGAATGGGGTTACCATCTGGTAAACAGTCGAACTGTGAACTTAAATCTGCAACAAGAAACCGAGAATTCAATTTTCCTTATCTATTATTTTGAAGCATAATTTTCTGGATTTTAATTTTCTCGGCAACCATATTTTTCTCTCTTGGAAGAAGAACTACCTAAAATCATTTCGCCAACAGAAATCGCAGTATCATATAATGAAATGCATAAAGGGATTGTTACTGCTACCTCCCTGCGTGAAATCCGAAACACCTATCAAAATTTCTCGGCACGAACGTTGCTTGTCTGCATTTAGATCCTTGTATAATAAAAAAATTTATTTTCGGTTTGTCCAGGTGTTATGTCACATCCTTTTTTTTAAATTAAAAGCGTAATGTTGATTTAAATGGCCCCTCAAGTTATTTGTGAATAATGTCTTACAGGTATGCCTTATGTGCGGGTACGCATGTTGCACATATTTTTTATTAAAAGGTACAATTTTCAAATTCCATTTCTTAAAAAAACACATTCTGGTTCCCCCCCAAAGTAAATTAATATTATATTAGCACTCATTTCGGTAAAGCTCAAATAGAAATAAAGAAAGGAACTAGTTTATAATTATAAGTGTTGCAAAATATATATTCACCAATATAATTGAGCGTAACCGCTAAGGATAAGATAAAAGTAGAAAGTATCCTCATCTCTTCTGATTAGAGAAAAGTCAATTAGTCTGTTAGTAAAGAATACGATTAAACATCTAACTGATACATTTTACCATTTTTCGTCAGATAAGATAGTATATCATTTAACCATTATCTCTTAAATTACAGGCGTCAAGGCTGACCTTCGCAGATATTTATATTTCATCAGTCAGCTTCTAAGAAACAAATGTACTCACTTAATTTTCTGAAGCTGACGAAATTTAATGCTTCTACATGCATATTAAAATTACTAAAAATAGAGCAATCAAAATTAAAAATTTCAGTGTTTTAAGTCTGCTCTCTGCAATTTTAACGGTTCAATCGAACTTAGAATTGAAGAAGTTTTTAAATATGAAATTATTTTGTATGTAAGATCGATTTTAATAGTATCTTGCCTGCTGCAAATAGTTTTGCGTACCTATAAAATAAGAAAATTACTGCTTGTAATAAAAAAGACGAATTTATTGATTTTTCAAATAAATTAATTCTGTATTACAATTTTTCGCAATTTAGGGTTCTTTGATTTTTTTACTCGCAAAATAAAACTCGACTTTTTGACTATAAAGAACGACAGACACGAAGATGGAGAAAAATTATTTTTTATAAGATACAGAGCAATTTCTATTCAGAACATTGCTAATTTTTTACACAGATTTAAAAATAAATACATAATTTAACCACTGTCTTACGTATAAGCTGTGTTTATTTAAGTAAATATCGAAGTGCTTCTTTTTTGTTAGTCCCCTTGCCTCTCACAAATTCGAGGTGCTTCTTTTTTGTGAGTCCCCTTTCTTTTCACAATTTAAGGCGGTTAATTTTTGTGAGTTCCCTTGTCTCTCACAATTTAAGGTGATAATTTGTTTTGAGTCCCCTTTCCTTTAGCAATTCAAGGCGGTTGATTTTCGTTAGTCCCCTTGCCTCTCAACATTCGTGGTGCTTGATTTTTGTAAGCTCCCTTGCCTCTCACAATTCGTAATGCTTTTTATTTATTCTTCTTTTCTCTTACAAATTCGAGGTGTTTCTTTCTTTTGTGTCCCCTTTCCCTTTGAGATTCCGAAGTGCTTTATTTTTGTGAGTCTCTTTGCCTCTCACCATTTGAGGTGTTTGATTTTTGTGATTTCCCTTGCTTCTCACATTTCAAGGTGCTTGATTTTTGTTTTTCCCCTTCCCACTCAGAATTCAAGGTGCTTATTTTTTGTGAGTCCCCTTTCCTTTCAAATTCAAGGCAGTTGGATCAAGGCGCAAACTCAATTTTCGTAATTGTAGCTCTTTATGGTAAAAAAGTCAAGCTTTTTTTTGCGTTGATGGTGAAAAAGTCAACCCCCAACCACTTAGGGATAGTCGATCATATTCCCAGAATTCAAAGACAATAAAAGAAAAGAAAGCTCACGACGAGGAGAGAATAATAGTTGGATATTCCCTTAAATCTGTATTCTTCACAAATGTCAAACCTCTTCTTGGCGAATATACTTTCATTCGTCAGAAGCATTTTTATTTTTTTGTTTATAAATACTCATTAACGAGTAACCCACAAATCCTTTATATGTTACATAATGCCTAATTATTCATATAATTTTAATTTTATGAAATATTTTATTTTTTTAATGCATGTAAACTCGCAGAAAAGTCGATAAAAAGGTGTTCTTGAATTCAGTGAACTCGTCTTATATGATTAGGAAAACTTTTCGTAATTTTCCTGTACGTTTTATAAGTCCGCCATACAAGTATAAAATCGCTCATTGTAAACTTATTTCATCTTCAGGCATTAAAACTAATAGAAACTTTCTAAATTCTTATTATTTATGATTGAGAAAGTAATAGAATTGACTGAAATTTCAAAGATAACATTTCTGTTTGAAAGCTCTACAATATTATCATTAATTATTTTTGTATTTTGTTAAAATAACTAAAATTCAAATTTATATGGTACAAAAAATAATGAACAATTTCATTTTGTTGTAAAACTATGCTGGATACGAAAAAAGTTAAAATAAATAAATTACGATCCTAAAAACATCTAAAATGTCGTTGATAACCCCTTCTTGATGGAACGCGCAGTTTTTGTTTTATTCCTTAAAAATAACACTGAAAATAAACAATTAAAAATATGTAGAAAAACGGCACAAGTTACATAAAAATTTTATTTAACAAAAATTGTTTACCCGAAAAAGAGCTAAGAATTGATTATGAATCACTTTTTGACAGGACACTCGGTTTTAAGACTTGCATTTTTGGTTGTAATCTTAAAGATGAGATTAAGAATAAAAAATTTGCAGGAAACGACAGATGGTGCGAAAAAAACTTGATAGAAAATCTGCAAATTTGTAATAATGAATTACATTCCCTTAATTTATGTTTGGAAAAGTATTACAATTACCAAAACTTTGACACCAGAACATTCAAATTTTGACCTAAACGTCGCAAACTAGAAAAAAAATCTCAAAGAGAAATAATAGCATTTAAAAAATCATATAAAATGTCTTTTAACCATTTTACATTAGTCCTCGTAATCTTCTTTTTATTTATCGTAAGTAATATGCAGAAAATCGAGAGTTCTGATATTGCGCCAAAAGACGCGAGATACGTTAAAATCTATCAAGAGACTTGTAGGATATATTGCTTTTTAAATAAAAATAATTATAAAAACCAAAATCCTATTCTTATCATAACAATGTAAGATCAAGAAAATTTTTTTGAAAAAGTATTGTAGTGTTTATTTATTTTAGGTTGGTTAAGAAAAGATCGCGCGCGATACTAACAATGAGAATGTGTAGCTTACAGCCCACAGTGCTTTAAGAAACTTCATCTTTAACTACACTTAATTAAGTAGAAAATTCATAATATTAAGACCCAAATAATTTCTGCGATCTAAAATAGATTTTTTTGATAAAGTTTTATTTGGGGATTCCAGGCGCTAAGACTAAATATGCGAGCGCGTAGCGTAATGTGTAATTATTTTTAAGCGCCCTAGACGCCCACAACTTTTGTTTGATCATTACATATACATGTATAAAATATTTTCGTGTTTAAAAATTTCTCTAATGTTAAGTTGAAATCAACCGTAATTGTAAAATGCGTGCAAGCGTTACATTTTATCAGCTTCAAATAATTTAGTGGTATATTTTTCCGTTAAAGCTGACTAATGAAATGTAAATATCTGCGAAAGACAGCCTTGACGCCTGTAATTTAAGAGTTAATGTTTACATAAGAGTTTATGCAATCTGACGAAAAACTGGAAAATTCAGAAGTTGAATTTTTAATCGAATTCTGCATCAATATACTAACTAACTTTTTATCTAATCAGTGAAGATGAGGATAATTTTAACTTTCATTTTATCCTTGGCGGTAACCCTCAATTATATTGGTAAATAATTTTCAGTACATTTTTAATACTTTTACCAAATTCGATTATATAATTAAAATTTCTCCTGTTTGATTTTTTCTATTTTTTATTTAAGCTTTTTCTAAACGATTGCTAACTTAATTTGAATTTACTTGAGTGGAAACCAGAATGTTTATTTTTTAAAAATTAAATTTGAAAATTGTTTCTATTGATAAGAAATCTGTGCCACGTGTGCACGTGCACATATGGTATACTTATAAGGGATTAAACAAAATTCAATAAGAGGCCATTTCGAACTACATTACGCCTATAATTAAAGAAGAAGGGATGTGTCCCTTAATGCATTTCTGTATACAAAACTGCGACATCTCTTGATAAAATCAGTTTAGATAGTTCTTCAAAAAAAAAGGTTTTTTGTTGCAGATTTAAGTTCACAGTTCGAATGTTTACCAAATGGTAGTCCTATTCCCGGCGTACCACGATGCAGACATTCTTATTCTTTTGAAATACATCGTTCTCCTGATAGCACTCTTCCTCCTGCCAGACCTCATTCTCCAATTTCTCCAGTCAGGTGTTCGCCTCCTCCCGAGACAGTTCTTCGTGCCAGGACCAGGTCTCCTCCTGCAAGGAATTCTTTATGGACTCTATGTGGACAAAAAATTAAAGACCTTAGAGCTGTTCGCCTTCTTCGTCACAAGAATCCCAACCAGCGATTTGAACTTCGTAAATACTCTTTTCCACGAGATATGCCAATTCGATTAAGAGGAAGAGGTAATACCCTTCTGCCAGTTCCAACCGAAGAACAAATGGTATTATCAACATCTAATGGAGATATTTTAGCAATATTGATCAAAAATAGTACACGTCTACGTGGAATTTATAAACCAGTATATGACTCTGATTATCGGATTGACCAGCGTGTGAAAATAAATATGTACACTAGCGCGATTGAAGATATTACTTCAGAAGAATACGAGGAATGTCCTATTGGCAGGCAAATATCAAAGAGTTTCAAACTATTATTTGTAAACGAGATGCCTACAGATGATTAATTTCAGTTTAAAAACAATGTTGAACAAAAATACAATATTCTTTGTACTCCGAAGTAAGATAAGAATGTTAGATGTTACTCATAATTATCATTATAATGTTATTTCTATTTTTTGTATTAGAACATAGTTTTTTGGATTTAATCTTATAACCAAATTGTATATTTTGTATTATACTATAATCCACAAATATTTTGAGCTATAAATCGCACAAAAAAATGCAGGTAGAATTTAGAATTCCGACCTAACCCGTAAGTCATTCCTTATGTACTTAATTTTATGATTCAAACATTTTTTGAAATCAATAATAATTCACGTATGATGTTACAAATCATGGTAAGTTTTAATATCTCTTGAAAAGCTAAATAAAACTTCACCCTTGTTTCTAGAAACAAAAGAAAAAGTTTTTATGCATACAGAAGTAAGGGAAAGTTTACTGCAACTCAGTCTCCTGGAGATTCGTTTTGTGCGCATATGATGTTTGTTTGAAACTTTTCTGGAATTATCAAAAGATTGAAAACTCTAACCTTAAAGAGATTGAATGACGCCTCTTTTAACATTTAGTTTTCAGACAGAAAAAGTACTCGTCTTCGTTCTTCTAGTCTCTAAACTTTATTCTTTATTCTCAACTCAGGTTTTATAGAACTTGAAAAAATAAAAATGTTTAAGTATGCGCACAGTAGATGCCCTGGTTGGAGCAAATATGTACCTGGCTCTGCAGGAGCTGAAGATCTGACTGGAGAACTCGGTAAATGAGGTCTGCCAGGAGAAAGAGATCTTTTACGAGTTTGATGTCCGTCAGGATAATCAGAAGGTCTAGAATAAGTAAATAAGAAATATGAGCACCATTAGGCCAAAAATTAAACTGTGTATTTAAACCTGCAACAAGAAACATAGTATTACATTTTGCTAGCGGGCTCACTTGATGTATATTTTTCTACATTTTAGTTTTCTCTCGAAGAATATATTTCTTTTTATAAAAAAAAACCTACTTTTATATCTTCCACAGGAATCGCAGGATTATATACAGGAGGGCAATTAACAGTATTCGAATTCCTCTTTAAAAGAGGAGGGCTTATTCAGGTATGAAGATTAAAAATAACGCTTGTCTGTCCCAAAGATCACTATCTTATTTTCTATTCTTTCGAAGTTTGGAATGAACTAAGAATTTCTTGGGATTCTTTAGAGTTCTGTCGACAAAGACAGGACTAAAATACCTAGGAGGTTGACCGCCGATTTGTCGTCCTCCTGGGACCCCTACGTGAGTTTCTCCGAGAGTCAGGTATAGAATTTTTAGCGATTCTTTAATCCTAATATAGTAACCAAGAAAGGTAAATTTTATATCATGATCTTTTTTTACCAGAAAATATTTATTTTAATATTTATTTTTAATTATTAATTTTAGAGTGTGTAATTACAATTTTTTTTACAATCTTCTTTCCCACTTGTCCCAGAAGTTACGAATTCAGAATCCTACCAAAAGTTGTTAAAGTCAAAGGAAAGTTCCTCGCTCCTAGAAAAATAGAAAATATTACCAAGAGATACATTTAACGATGAGTTATTCATAATAAGTGTACTGAGAATGCACTCGAAAACGGAATTTTAAGATAAAGTAGAGCCTAGAGGAACCTTTTTATTATCCTGTTCCATTGCAATAGAATAGACATCGCAATGAGGCTTTTCCTTAAGAATAATTTGATTCTCTAGGAGTTTAGAAATAAACTTAGAAAGATGAGCTCGACGTTGAAGTTTGAGGCTCGACTTAAACTTGGGTGACGAAACGAAGTTGGCTGATATACAATCGTTGCCACCTGAATATTGCTTTTTTTTGGGTGAACCAGCGATGAATTGTTGTATGATATCTGCTTGATGAGGCGCTAAAGATACAGTTTTTATAACTGACGAAGACTGACTCATGGTATGATTATAACATGCTTCACTTGACAAATCTGAAACAAATGATTTGAAGGCCAATTCTACAAAGAATGAGACCATGAAGAATTCGTGCACAATTCTTGTTGCAAAATGAGCTCTTCCTTTTGCGCTGCAGACTGACCTTTTAAACTGCGAAATTAAAAAGTTCTTTAAATTTGTTTTTCTTTGAATGTTAAAATCACTTTAAAAAGACGGAAAAAAAGTTGGGCATGTATTTTAAAAAACATCGGAGCACTTAAAAAGCACGCGAAAAGATTGTTCATGGCATACAAGTTTTAATTATAAACATTTCAGAGCAAATGATCTTAAATATCATGTCACGTTAGTTCCTCCTAAAATTTACATTGATTTGTGTGAGAAGAAACTTTGTCGTGGCGGAGAATCATGCGGCGCAATCCTATTTGGAATAAAATTTCTACATTTAGTTTCAACGAAAGCTTCATATTAGACCTTATAAACTTAAGATACCACGGGCTTCTTATACCCGGTACAGCACGAAATAATTTACTGCGCTTTCTGGTTAAGCTGAGATTTAAAACTTTGTTATCGTCTTCATACATGTAACACTATCATAGGATTTTATGTATGCGTGCATTCAATTATATAATTAAATATGAATTTTACTTTTTCGCAATAAATTTGGAAATAATAGAGAAGATAAAAAAAAATTACTTGGTTAGGTTACTATAGAAGTGCAGCCTAATATGATATAACTAGTGAACACACTAGAATTTGAATCAAAAACAATATTATATTTTAGTGTAACTTTTTTTTTAATTTACTTAATTCGTGTATAGTCATTACGTGTACAAATAATATTGTGGAATTCTTTGATATTGACTTGCCAGTAGGACATTCTTCACATTCTTCTGAAGACATACCTTCAATCGCGCCGCTCTGCATGTTTATTTTCACCCGTTCTTCAATTCGATCAACAAAATCATTTACTAATTTATATAACTCCACCCAGAAGTGTATTATTTCTCTTTAGAAGAGTATCTGCGTATTTCAAATTGCCTGCTAGGGGTCTTGTGAGGAACACGCCAAACAACTCTAATGTTTTTAATTTTAAATCTACCTAGGCTCTAAGAAGAATGTCTTGCAGGAGGAGACCTGGTCCTGGTACGAAGAATAGGCTCAGAAGGAGGCGAACATCTGACTGGAGAAACTTGAGAATAAGGTCTGACAGAAGGAAGAAAGCTTTCAGGATAATAATGACTTTCGGAAGAATCAGATAGTCTGCGACGTGGAACTCCAGGAATAGGTTCGCCATTTGGTAAACATTCAAATTGTAAACTTTAATCTGAAAGAAGAAACCGATCATTTTCTTTTCTTTGTGTATTTTGAAGAATTTTTGCCGACATTTAATTTTCTCGGCCAACATTTTTTCCCCAAATGAAGAACACCGTGGCAAATACAAAACCTTTTCCACATTCGTCTGCCTCTTACAAATGCCGATTAGGTCGTCCATTTATTAGAATTTGTAAAGATCTTAAAAATGTACTAAAATTATATATTTTCTAATAGAATTCAGAAAAACGGCGAAGAATAAGAAGAGAGCAAAATAAATGTTTAACTTTCCCGATTAAAGGAAAAGTTAATTAGTACATTAATATAGAAATCTATTAAAAATTTAGATTTAAACTTTTCCATTATTTCTTCAAATTATAAAGTATATGTTAACACCCTTATCTGTTAGATTACATACGTTAAGGCTGTCTTTCACAGATGCTTACATTTCATTAGTCAGTTTAAAAAAATATATATTCACTCACCCATGTCTCCAAAGATAATATCATAATCTATATAATCTTTTATGTTTAGATAAAATCCGTATTTTATAAAAAAAGAATATAGTGCATATAAGAATAAAACTTTAAAAAATTAACATAAATTCCGCTAAATTCAGCGTGTTTTTCTAAAGAATAAATTTAAATTCCTGTTTCACTCTTGGTCTATTTTCAATGTTTCTTGCCAATTTAAAAAGTTCAAAGTATTTGAATGCTTTAAAATTATTTTTAAACATGACAAAAAATGTCTACACATTTTCGAAGATGAAAAAAAGATTTAATGTAAAAAATTAAATCTTTGAAATATATTTATAATTGCGTGTTTAAGCCTTACAAGCATCGGTGGCCTTGTGGTAGCCTTTCAATTTGTAATCCGCTTCTGTATGGTTCGAAACTTTTTGCTACACATTTTTTTACATCCTTCAAAAATTCAAATTAAATAATTCTGAATTTTATGGCTATAACCTGTAATTAAAACACAAATTATTTCGTCTTATATAGATATATTGTTATATAATATATAAACTGCGTACACTTATTTTACTAGAAGAATGTTTGTCCTTTGTAATGATCTTCTCCTTTGATAACACACACGTTTCTCCAAGAACAAGCATGGAAAGAACGATTTTTAATTGTTGTGGTTTTGTGCGGAATCACGAGAAAAAAATCTCAATTAATTATTAACAATTAATAAGCAATACTAATAATTTATTAATTTAATTATGAAATTATAAGGATTTTTTGATAATCTGAAGAAAAATGTATAGCCCAAAGATTTGATACCCATAAAAGCGGAATCGCATTGAGAGAATCTACCAACAGGCCACAGACGTTCGGTGAGAGTGAATGATGTTAGAAAATCAATGATGAAAACCGTAAGTTTGAAAAATTAATAATTTTTAAACATGTGTCCACTTACAGAATATCCGTGATATTTGTCAAATCAAATTAAATAATCTTTCGAATCCTGCTCATTAAACCTCGATTTGAATTTCGACATTCAGTTCTTCCCATTATTGGATTAGGTTTGGTAATAAAAATTAGAATTCTGATTAGTACAGATAATTTTGTATTTGTTAAAGAATAATACCAGACAATTTTTCAAGTGTTATCAATATGCCACAATTGAAAATTGTTACTTATGTTAGATGTTACAATTTCTATGAATAGAGCAATTGAAATTGTAATCTTCAATGTTTTAATTTTGAACTATAAAATTTTAACGGTCACGTTAAACGTGCAGTAAAAAAACTGCAATCTAAAATTACTATGTAAATTGTAATCTGAAAAAAACCTTGTTAAAAAAAAAATTTTTTTACAAAAATAAAAAAAGAGGAAATAAAAATGAGAAGGCAACCAACCACATTCAATTCCTTCTCTTTTCCTTTCTTTAGACTTTCTTATTTTTATTATTATCAAATCACAAAAAAGAACATTAAAAAATAAAAAATAAAATTATATTAACAAAGTTTCGGCACTCTTACAGCACCCTTATCAAGGCAAACAAATAAAATAAGAATTCAAGCTGACACGAACATCAACACCTCCACGATGCTCACTCCCTGACACGGAATCAATTTGATGATGGGACGTTAAATGGGATTTTTAATTTGGATATTAAGCCAATTTAAATTTCTTAAAACTCACGGAATTAAATTACTAAAATAAAGGAATAAAATTGTAATGTTTAGCTTTTTATTTCGCACTCTGAAATTTTAACAGTTTCATTGAACTTAACATTAGAGAAATGCCTAAATACGAAATTATTTTGTAAAGTAATATCGATCTGCTTAATGAGGCTTTGAAGATGTTATTGGCATTATTGAAGAAGACAAATCTATCCAATATTATTTGAAGCAAAATAATGGAACGTATGGCATTTTATTTTAAGCTACACATTGACCTTGAAACTGCGAAAAAAAATTAGATACTGCAGTTCACGACAGAACCAGCATTTTCTGTTTTCAAATGTCTTCTTTGTAAGTAGCTTCTTAAACGTCAGTTCCTTTACTGGCTGCTCTACAATTTTTTTGTCTTTGATTGTAGTAGGATTGTATGACTTCGTGGACTTTACAAACTCTTTTTTTTTAAATTTAAGCTTAGAGCATTTCTGATACGAAAACTGATTAGACTGATTTGGAGTAAGATCTAAAGCTTCGAAAGTCCAAATCCTGATTTACAAAGATGTATGATGTTGTTGAAACGTTAAAGCAATAGTGCAATTTCCAAGAGAGATTTCGAAACATCTACCAATACACCAACGTTTGAGCAAGTGAATACGTCTTTATAAACCAGGATTTAAATTTTGGAAGCTTTATATTCTACTCCAAATTAGTCTAAACAGTTTTCGTCTTAGCAATAATCTAAGTCTCAATTTTATAATAAAAGGTTTCGAAAGTCCAAAAGTCCACAAAAGAAAATCTGATGCGATCCAATATGATGCTTCAAATAATATTTTACAGATTTGTCTTTTTCGATAACTCCAACAATATCTTTAAAGCCTTATCAAGCAGATTGGTATTAGCTTACCAAATAATTTTGTATTCAAACATTTCTTCAACGTGAGGTTCCATCAAAAGGTTAACATTTTCGAGTGCAAAATGAAAGTCCTAACGTTACAATTTTAGTCTTCCATTTTTAGCAATTTCATCGTGTAAACGGAATCGTTGAATTTTGATATAAAAATAACAATTAAAAATTGTTACCGACATACGATTAAAATTGATCTTGACTTCTAAAGTAATTTTAGATTTCAAATTTGATTATGATTATAAGTTTAACTGAACCGCTAAAAGTTTAAAGTTTAAAATTAAAGCATTGAACATTACAATTGCAATTCCTCTATTCATGGAAATTGTAACAATGTAACAATTGTTGTGGTATTATAAGTTGGCTCTGCGACTTTTATAGAATTATAGTTACACGATCTCCGGCTTTTAACAGTTAAAAAATTTTCGTTTTTAATCAGAATTCAAATTTGTATAACCAATCCTTATCTAAAAATGAAAAGGCATCCTGAGCGTTGTAGAATTTATGTAAGTTTTTAAAGTTTTATTTTGAAATGCACTATATTCATTCTTTGTACAAAATACGGATTTTGCGAAAACATTCAAGATTATTTAGATTATAATATAAGTTATAAAGACTTTGCTGAGTATATTTTTTTCTCGAAACTGACTAATGAAATGTAAATATGTATCTACCAAAGACAGTCTTGGAACCTAGACTATAAAAGATAAAGGCATTAAGATGTCATTTTTAATCTGATGAAACAGTAAAAATTCAAGCAGTCAGCAAAGATGAAGGTTCATTCCACTTTCTTCTTATCCTTTGCAGTTTTCCTAAATTCTATTGGTAAATATATAATTTTCAGTATATTTTTAAGACTTTTACACATTGCAACATATAGCAGACGTGATCAGCATTCTATTCTTATTGATATTTTTTCAAATTCAATATAAGTTTGAATGCAATAAGTACTAATTTAATGTGAGTTTCTTTTGGGGAAATTGGCAATGTGTGTCTTTAAGAAATTGAATTTAAACATTCTGCCTATTAATAAGAAATGCGTGCCACGTATACACGCGCTCATACGGCATAATTGTAAGATATTATTCTGAAATCACTTCACGGCCATGTGAAAGCTACATTACGCTTTTAAATGAATAAGCGGGATTGGAAAATATGGAAAATATATTAACACTTAAACATTATTTAAATATTGTATAAAATTAAAATTAATTATTTGACTGTACAAGTACAGGATCTAAATAGAGAAGCAACGTAAGAGGCAACGAATGTGGAAAAGCTTTCGTAATTGACATGGTGTTCTTCGTTCGGGAAAGAAAAATATGTTGAAAGAGAACATTAAATGTCGGTTTCTTGTTTCAGATTTAGGTTTACAATTCGAATGTTTACCAAATGGCGAATCTATTCCTGGAGTTCCACGTCGAAAACTATCTAATTCTTCCGAAAGACATCATTCTCCTGAAAGCTCTCTTCCTCCTGCCAGACCTCATTCTTCAATTTCTCCAGTCAGGTGTTCGCCTCCTTCCGAGCCTGTTCTTCGTGCCAGGAGCAGGTCTCCTCCTGCAAGGAATTCTTCTTGGATTCTGGGTGGACTAAAAATTCAAGACCTTCGTGCTGTTCGGCTTATTCCTCGCATGAATCCCGACCAGCGATTTGAAATTCGAAGATACTCTTTTCCTAGAGATATGCCCATTCAATTGAGAGGAAGAGGTAATACCCATCTGCCAGTTCCGAACGAAGAGCAATTGGTATTATCAACATCTAATGGAGACGTTTTAGCAATATTTTCGAAAAATAATACACTTCTGCGTGGAATTTATACATCAAAAATTGACTCTGTTTATCGAGTTGACGAACGGGTGAAAATAAACATGCGCAGCGGCGCGATTGAAGGCATTACTTCAGAAGAATGCGAGGATTGTCCCATTAGCAAGCCAATATCAAAAAATTTCGCACTAACATATCTAAACAACCTGCCTCCTCTCGAGTGATTTGAATTTACAAAAAATGTTAAACTAAAATATAATATTGTTTGTGATACGAATTCTCGTATGTTCACTTGAGATACACTATTAGCCCATACATCTTTTCTAACCTAATTTAGTAACTTGTTATTAAATTCTGTATTATTTTAAAGTTCTTTGGCAGTAATAAATGCTCCTGGTTAATTATAAAAATGAATAAACTCATAAATAAAATCGTCTAGGAGTATAACACGCATAAAGATGATGACAAGGATCTACAACGGCGTCCTGAAAAATATTTCCAGATATGCCGTAGTATCTTAGGTTTAGAATGTCTAATTTGAACTAAAATTAATCCAAAATTCTTTAGATATCTTATATTTCAATTCAAGATGTTTTACTAACTTATATAATAGGTAATATCCAACTGAACATAAGATGGTTTTCGAAACAAATTTTTTAAAAATATAGAAAAATCAATTAAACATCTAGTTAGAAAAATTAAAAAAAGGAAATTTAAGATATTTACAAAGATATATAACACTTTAAATGTCAAATCATTTAAAAAATTTTAAATAATTTTTTTAATAATTAAGAAGCCTGAGCTACTAGAGATATTTAGAAACGCAATGAAAAAATCATTAAAGTATCAATGGTAAAAATCGAAAAATTACAATCTCAACAAAAACCAAAATTCATTACTGATAAAAAATATCGAACCTGATTCTACAAATACACTAAGAAATCAAGTGCTTTTGCTAAACCCAAAATTCGATTTACAACAGTAATGCATTCATTACAAAAAACTTTATTCTAGAGAAGAATTTTAAGAAAACTAAAAAGGCCTAATGCTTGTTAGAAGGTAAGCAACTTATAAAATAATAAAAAACACCCTACTAAAGAATGTCAAAGAAAGGTAACTATCTTACTAACTACTTTTAAAAACAACAATGTTATTAACAACGACACTTACAATTATTTACAAAAATGGCACAAATGGCACTCCACCATGTTTTCATTACTTAATCACTTAATCACACACGATGATATCTTAATTTGTCCACCTAAAAATAAAATTAACAAATTTCTAAATAAATTTAATACTGCTGACACTAAACTTGAATTTACCCTGAAATTGTCTGAAGATGATAAAATAAACTTTCTAGATTTAGCATAAAAATCACCTAATGTATCATAAAATTAGTATAATTTATGGCTTAGTTGAGAGAGGCATAAAACTGGCTTATGTTAGATTCCACAATAAAAACTTAGATCTCGTGTAGAAAACACTGGGAAAAAATGGCAACCTAAAGATAGTAATAAAAAAAAGCATTATCCTACATTTAAAACTTAGATGAATGTTTTAAGAATTTTCAAGAAAAAGTAATTTTCAATTAGTCCTTGCCAGCAACAATAATTTGAAAGAAATCTTGTTAAGAAGCACTAAATATAAATTTAAAAAAGAAAACAAATGTAACTGCCTTTATCAAAATGTATGTTAAAATTATAAAAGGATATGCATTGGTTAAATCAGCAGATCCAGAAGACACAACTGTTAGAAATGATACATATACAAAGAGATAACAACTCTACTAATTTTAGTTCAGTTATTCAAGGCTTACGTACCATATACAGTAATTGAATTTCATAAATATACATTTCAAAAATTTGAATTTCCTGGGATTAGAACAAATATACGTTTACTTTAGGCGAAACTAACCCTATTTTAATTTCATACAGATGTATATTAACATTACAATGTGTGTAGTGTCAAAATGCTTAAATATACACATTCTTCATAAACCATTTTCACATAACTCTGCTTATACTTCTAGATAAGACACACTTTTTGTAAATGCTAAGGTTTGAGGTTCTATTGCTCCAGTTTTAAAATATTAACAACTATACTAATCTCAACGAAAAGGGAAACAATGTTCTTCCTACTATCCTCTAGGACGAATGATAGGGTGAGAGGAGGGTAAGGAATTTTTTAAGGTTTCTGGACGGATAGCGGGTTGAGGCAGAAGTGCCCGTTTAGCACAACGCTGTTTGCAATTTTAATCAGAGATATGGAAAGTACACTAGCTTTAGGAGAATTTAAAAGAGATGATGAGAAGGTTGAGAAGATACTTGGACAAAAATAGGTTAGAGTTATGCGGATAAGTCGAAGGTTATGGTGTTCAGAAAAGGAGGAGAGAGAGATAAGGGAGGGTAGTGGAAGTATAAGGGAAAATCGGTGCAGAAGGTGAAAGAGTTTGTGTACCTGGGCTTCCTGTTTTAAAGGAATAGGAGAGCAGATAGTCTTATAAAAGAGAGAGTGATAAGGAAAAATGTGGTGATAAGGCATGTGTAGGGGCTAGGAAAGAGGTTGTATGCAGATTATTTTGTAAGGAGAATATAATTGTTCATTTCGTTAGTGATGAGTTTCTTATTTTACGGAGTGGAGGTATGGGGATGGTAGATAAGTGAGGAGGTAAATAAGATACAGGTGTGTTATGTAAAGTGGACACTGAGGTTATCAAGGAATAGGCTGAAATATATGGTCAGGAGGCCAACAGTAAGAACGGGTTTAGAGATTAAAAGGGGGAACCGAGCGTGTAAATATGAGGAGAAATGTTTAGAAGAGCGAAGAAGTAAGCTGGTTACGGAATGTTGGTGGGAGAAGGAGAACAGACATAGGGGTAAGAGGATGGAGGTGGAAAGGGAAAGGTATTTTAGAACTAATGGATTGCAGATGGATGAAGTGAGAAGGATGCATGATGAAGAAAGGAGGTTGTATGAGATGTTTAAAAGAAACAGCATGGAGAGAGAGCAGGCTGCAGGGGGGAGAGAATAAGAGATTTAAGGTTTAATAGGAACTATGTGTGGGTTATGCTCAGGGAGAGAGCGCAATGTTTGTGTGAGCAAGTAGAGCTAGGTAGTCAGGAACTTATTGCGAGAATGATATGCGGATGCATGCAGAGGTATAATAGGTTCTGTTTCTCAGGAGACAAAAGGATATGTGTGTGAATTGTGCGGGATGAAGAATGCAAAAGTGGAACACTGGTTGGAGGAATGTGAAGAGGTGGAAAGGAGTGGGATAAGCATGAAGGTATTGTTGCATGAAACGGTGGACAAAAGGGCAGTGGAATGGTTGAAGGAGTTGTTACGTAAGATGGAGAAGAAGATAAGGAAGGAGGAAGAGAAATGGAAAGGGAAGATTGTATATAGACGAGAAAGTATATTTAAGAATAGTGTACATATAATAAATAGTAGATAAGGATAAGGATTAGCTGCTGAGGCAGAGGCACAATATTTACTTGTAAGACTTTTATATTTTTAGTCGACAACAACAAAGTTTTTACAGTATATTTTATTCCACAGAACTGACCTCGAAAAATACTCGGATTCGAGTCGAAAAATGTCGGCAATTTTTAAATAAAGAACATCAAAAAACCGGAAAAGGCCTACACTGCATTAATCATTCATCAGGTGATATTTCAAAAATGCTGTTTGGAAGTTTCTCATATGGAAAGAATACTATTGGTGGTGGAATAACACGCGCTGCATTGGTCATAAAAAAAACGATCGGGCATTCTTTTTCGCCATTTAAAACATAATTATATAGAGCTCTAACGCCTCGTGGTATATAGACACGTTCTCCTTTAGGAATAAAATGGAAAGCCGATTGATCGCGGTTAAAAATCCTCTTTTCATCGTTATTAATTTTACTAAAGTCGCAACACTCATGAACAAAAGACTTTTTGTGATAATAAAACCTCGTTTGTTTAAATTTGTCATCTACTGGGTTATGATATTTTTTTCCTCGGCTTATAATATAGGATTTAGACCTGCTGTGCTTTAGGTTAAAGAGAAAATTTTTTTCACGGTGATCATTATTGATTTAGGAAACTTAAATAATTAACTCACGCTGTTTGTCGATCGCCCAGATCGGATAGCGTGTATCGCAGCTTCCAAGGATTTATTTGAATTTTTTAAAATATTAAGACATTACACGCTTGAATATTAGCAAATAAATTCTCATTTTTAATCAAAGAACCTATTTATTCGATTAGTTAATTGTTTTCAAGCTTCGCTCTTAATAAAGAAAATAACAATAATTTTCTCTCTTATTTTAAATTTATCCATTTAACGAAGGAAAATTCATTCATAATGAGCAGTATGCTATTTCTATCCGAATATCAGTTTTATCAAAGTCGACAACAACATGAAATTTGTGAAATATATCTTATTTAAGGGCATGTGATTTTTCGTCGTGTAGTCAATCGTTTTCTATCTCTCTATAATTCGGACAATGTGGTTTTCTGTCGTACATACACATAACCTCAAAATACGCACACACCAAATTTACCAAAGATTTTTTTTTATTAAGCCACAAAAAAAGCGTAAAGGGATATCCGTTAGCATATACGTTATAATTTCTTAAATTTTTAGGACAAAATATTTATTATTGTAGGTAAAAAAGCAAGGAAAACCAAAACCTGTAAAATCGATAATTTTCTAAGTATCTCATGCCCTGAAAGGAATTATGCCTCTTCATAAAAAAAATACATTCTTTGAAAAATAGGACCTTTAAAGAGTTACGTAACGCTTTTTTCTGACATACTTTCCCATGCGTAACGCTTTTTGTATAGGAAGTGTATGTAGCCTTAACATACGCGTCTCACTACAGTAGACGGCCGCCTAGTCTATTTTATTATGTAAGTCAAATATATTTAAGTAATATAAGTAAATGAAAAGTCATCTACTCAAATTCTATGAGGCGATTTGTTACTAGAATAAGGATTAAGATCATTACCATTTGTAGACTGGTTCTTTTAAGTGAAATAAAACTTGAGAGTTGTAAAATCTTTCATTGCATACTTCCTTTAGAGCACTAGAAAACTGAACTTTCATTGACAGAATTTAAAAAAGTTTAGCCGCTCAGAGTTAATAGGAACTTTTTTTTCAAAGCGCTTTGTAAGTATATCTCAGCAACATTACTAATTGCTTCGAATTATCGAAATGCGATTAAAAAGTTAAGCTGCTTTCTACGCGAGACTATATTTTAAGTGATAAATTGCATTCACTAACTTCCATAACGGCTCCCTTCGCCAAGTAATACGCTTTCTCAGTAGCTGTTCAGAAATTGCTAGTAAAATAAGTTTTTGTGGCAAGTAGATCATATACAATAAGTTCCTAACCTAGACGACTTCTGTCGAATAATAGAAGCTATCATCAACAAATGCCGGAATTTCCAACGAATCACTTAAAAAATATAAGAAACAGAGTGTCGTACAAGCACTAGTTGAGGCAGAAAAACTTATGACAAGAAACGCCCGACGATAAGTTTATTAGATTCTGTCTAATTCATATATTTCTCAGTCCTCACACTGAATTCTTAAAGAAACTCACAGTTGGTGTTTATCAAGGTAAACTCGCACTTTCTTGCGTGCAAGACAAACTGCAAAGACATAATAATGAAGAATTCCACATTGAGATGCTACGAGGAGATAATCCAGTACCATAAAGAGGATTCATAAGAATCAGCGTTTTCTCTGGATTGCCAATAGATTAAACGGTGAAGAAAACATGGCCGGCGGTATTGCTGTCGAGGAATAGCTTACTTCTTTAGAGGGATATTATTGTACATACCAGTCAGGTGAACGAACGCCAGAAACTTGTGCGAACTTTATGGCTCTTATGGTGTGATTGCTATCAAGAAATAGTTCGTTTTCCATCACAAAAACTGATTCAGAACATAAATTATGCAGAAAATAAATTACAACTAAGAGGTATTCAGTTACCAGACATTATTAACGTTCAGCTGTGAATCCTAACTTTATTATCTTGATATTGATAACATCATTTCTTGCTCATTTCTTGCGTTCATTGGCTAGATATAGGCATCATCCAGTTTATGTCTTGCCTTCAATGTCTGGTTATTGACTAAGCCTTGCATTCATTAGACAGATATACACAGCATCTAGTTCATGGCTTGCCTTCATTGTCTGGATATTGAATAAGTCATGCTCATATAATCTCTTCTTTTGCTATATATATTAATTTCCTGACCATATCTTGTATTTTTTTGATGAATATTAGCAACAAATGGCAAGTTCACCTTGCATGACCTAAAAAAATGACATGTGTCTTAATATCTGGACTTCCTTTGCATTTCCTCGTCAGACCGCATACCTTTCATCGGGATCATTTTTTTCATTCCCTGAAGTTCTTAAGATATTTTTCCAAGTTTATTATAATGGTTTGATGTTTAATCCTCTGTAACTCGAAAACTGTCTAGTTATAGACTTTGTGCCCGTTCACACTTTTTATCGAGAGAGATAAGATGTTTTAGAGCACTTGAATAAAACTGGCGAACTAAAGCCAAGCAGTAACGCTGAAAGTTCATTTTCTTGTCTCAGTGCTTTTGTTAAACGCTCAGTGTTGACGTTAGGATAAAAGCGTTGGCATAATGGAGAATTCTATAAAAGGTGAAATAAAGTGCTTGAAATGATCTGGTTGATCAGTGCAAAATTGCAACTCTGGGTATTGATTCGCTTGTCTGGCCACTAAAATTACGCGCTTTGCGACGAACTTAGGATGAAATCTTTCAAACAAAAGTAGCATTTTTATATTTTTAACTCCACAATTTACCTCTCGCAACCCTAATCACTTTCTAGGCTTCCACCCTTACACTCCTTTCACACCTTCCACGAAAATCTAGTAAAACCTTCTCACCACTTAAAACACAGCCCATCAAAGATTTAATAACTTTAAAGCTTTATTTAACGTGAAAGAACCGGTCTACAAATAGTAATCCTGGATTTTACACACTAAGACTTGGATTTACTTAGGTCAGATTTAATAATTCAGAGAATTGCTGCCGCGTTGGTTTCGGACTGAGAGTGGAGCCCCTGCACAGTGGGGCGAGATCTCGAAATCATGGCAATAATTCAAAGAATCGTTGTAATCGCTTTAAATTGGGTATACTTAAGTTTTCGGGGTCGCTGATTCCGAATCCGAAGTCAGAATTGTAAAAAACAAAATGGCGTACCCAATATGGCGTACCATCACACGAAAAAAGCTTTAATTTACACGAAATTTCATATTCGGGGGGTTTTATGGTCGCTTATTACGAATTAATAGTAAAAATTAGAAAAAACAAAATGGCGTATCCAATATGGCGGACGAAAACCCGAAAAATGTTATATAATTTGCATGAAACTGCGTATTTGGGGGTTTTTATGGTCGCAGATCATGAATTTTCAGTCCAAATTAGAAAAAACAAAATTGTGGATTCAATATGGTGGACTAGAACACGAAAAAACTTTAATTTGCCTGAAATTAGTTATTGCCGGTTTTGAGCTCGTGGGTTACAAACGAACGATTAAAATGGTAAAAAAAGACAGGATTTTGGTTTATCTATAAAATATATTAATTATTAAGTAATTAACGATTGGTATTGGTATTGTATTATATATAAAATTGCGAGAAAAATACAATTTAATGTTATAAATCTTCATTGCTCGTTGATGAAGAATCTGTATCGCTGTTAGTCGCTGGAGACGAATTGAGTGACTGCCTGGAATCATCTAAAGTAGAAGTATTTGTTGATTCTGAGCTGTCGGAGCTGTCGATGTCTGGATGTTTGAATAATCTAAGGGCGTCCGGTGAAAACGATTGCAATTTTTTTTCTGGTAATTTCCGTAGACTTGAAATGTATGTGTCAGATGCAAGTAGCATTCGCTGAAAAACGTCTGTCAGGTTGTTTACACGTTTATCCTTTCGTGCAAAGTTTTCTTGGTATTTTCTGATATATTTATTGCACGCTTCTTGGTCATCTTCTGATAGTTCTCCAATCGGTAGTATGAAACTCGCTATTATTTCTGCGCCGTGCATCAAAACTTTATGCACTGCAGTTGGCATACTATACCAACCATACAATTCCACATACAGTCGAGCTGTGTCTAATGCATGTGTCTTAAATTCAGGTTGGATTTCATAGCCACTGGAAATTGTTTGTAAGATGACGTGGAGCCGGTTAATCAGACATACATCTATACCAGTTATATCGGCTGAAACTTCTTCATTCTGGAAGAAAGATCGAGCAGTGTTTCCATCATTAAAACTTCCCGACCCTTGTTTTGGTTTATCGACGATCACGCCCAGTCGTAAACGAAAATTTTCTTGAATTTTCTTCTTACGTTCATTCTCCTTCTCTTTTTCATCCTGTTGAAGGCGACCCTGTTTTTTACGTCCAATTTATATGTTATGTGTAGAAGACACTCAAAACATCGCATCCAGGCATGCAGCGACGACATTCCATATTCTAAGTTTTCTTCAATCACAGTTGCTTCTATAATTTCATCGATCTTGTTAAAATTTGATATGGTTTCTTGCATAAATGGCAATGCTGAGCAGATAAAGTGTCTTAGATCACGTTGCACACTTTACCATCTATTATTGTTAAGGCAAGATTATATGAAACACTAATATTTTTTTCGGCGATGACTGTTTCAAAGGCAGTTAGATTGTTTGCCTTCTCTCGAATGTATGCAATTTCCTCCTTGGTAGTTGCAAGAATTTCTTTCAAATATTGCATTCTTATGGGTCTGCAATAATAAGGAGATGATGTTCGAGGATTCTTCCATACTATCGTT
>JAAAKG020073444.1:0-17181 GCA_010014905.2 Druon quercuslanigerum
AGATTCCATTGATATAATCATTTTATGAGGATTGCTTGGGTTGGAAATTAGGGTGCCCACTTGACGTGATTCATCTCAATGTAATTAGGATATGAGAATTGCGATCGCGGGTCTTTTAGGTACTTTAAATGGACTTATTCCGTACAATTCAACAACGTACATCCAGTCGGGTTTCTCAATAAGAGCGCTTGACCCAAACCGTTTTCGAGAAGTACCTCCAGTACCGTGCTTGTTTTGAATAGCGCTGAGTTAATTCATGGCTTCTCCATAAGGGTTTTTTGTAAAGTCTAATTATTAATGTCTTATATTTTTTTCACATTCGTGCAAAGAGCTTTTAAAATTAGAGCTCAAAACATCCCAAAAGTCAGTTTTATTTTAGAAGACTAAAATAGACCAAAAAACGGCTTTGGTGCCCAAAAAATCTTCAAAAAAGCCCAAAAGTATGGCATAAAGCAAATATTGAAATTCCCTTGTGAAGGTGCTAGCGGAACGCGCCTGAAAAAGTCTGCTCTTTTAAAAGTTGTACATATATACACTCAAAAATCCAGAGACACTATTTTGACAAGAATGTGTTCTTTGAGGGCGCTGCATCCTCCACCAAATAATTTTTTTTTTAATCTAAATTTAAATTTAAGTAGAGATTTTAATATTTGGGCCATATTAGTAAGTAAGCTTCTGTCAATAAAAGGTACACACCAGATAAAAGTACATAAGCATACTGATAAAAATCAAGAAAACGTAAGTTTGACACATTGTCGATTATTTACTCATTATTTTTAATAAAAACTCTATCGTCTTTTTATCATCATACGTTAAGACAATTGTGCATTTTATTAATTTATTTAAGTTTTCAAATTAAAGAAGGAGAAAAGGATAGCAAACAAAAATTTTAACAATTATTTTCAACACGTCAAAATAGACCGTCAAGACCGTTCTGACTCATGTTAGTAAATATTTGCGAAATTAGACACTGCATCGGCTGGTATTTCGTATTTATTACAGTCACTTTTATTTGAAGCACTTTGTTCCTACTTCAATTGAAAAATATAAACACTAGAAACCATTAAGGTATAAAGAATGTTAACCAAATGCCCAATCGTCCAAACAAGCAATGATAATAGTACGATACAAAAAGTTGTTATTGGAAATAAGGAATAAATAATCATTAAATATCATAATAGAATTAAATGTAAATCAAGAAGCGAAAAAAAAGCATTTTTAATAATAATAACAAATAAAGTACGGATAGCAAAAATCAAACGAGCAACCTTTTGGCTAACGGCGAAGCGCTCTACCAGGCAGCTACCTTGGCTTCGAAATACTTTTACGCAGGTTAAAAGACCACACGTTCGCAATTTTTAAAATGCATTTTTCTTGAAAATGGGTCAAAATCGCGTCTTCTTATTTTTTCTGAGAAAAGCTCTGGTATGTATCTTTCATTAAAGAGAGTATCAATTTGAACAAACTTATTCCGTACAATTTAACAACGTACATCCAGTCGGGTTTCTCAATAAGAGCGCTTGCCCCAAACCGCCTAGGCCCTCCGCTTTTCATCAAAGCATTTTAGAAAGAGGCAAATTATCCTGATTGTAGACTCCATTTGAAAAAGATAAAAAGATAGAGAGAGAGAAAGAATTAAAAAAAAATATTTTGTACTGTAAGATTGCCTATGAAAAGAGAGAGAGATTGTAAGCTTGTACCAAATTACTACGGTCAAGGAAAGGATTTATGGAAAGAACCAAAATGAGTAACTTTAAATTTAGAGTCTGTACTAAAAACTCAATCTCTAAATTCAACTTTCCAACGCAAATCTAGAACTATCTTTATTTTCCTACAGGTCCTTTAGTTTTGTTTAAAATGTAGGATCAATAATGAAATCTATATGCGCCATGGGATATCTTAAAGGTGTGTGCGTGAAGAGGGTTAAAATAATTTTTTATTTATTTATATTTAAAATTAAATGTAAATTAAAAACGTTATTGTTCAAAAATCCCTTTTTTCAAAAAGTGAAAAAACACCTAGAGTTATAGCGACAATCGCACAGTTAACAGTGCAACTTTTTTTTGAATAGAACGGCTTCACTTATTTGGGAAACTATAACCCTGAACATAATAAACTCGTGCATGTGCTTTTCAACAGCTTTTCGAAATTCCAACATTTCCGAAAGCTATAAAAGGGTAATTCCACGTAAAATTTACAACCAAAATTTTGATTCTGCTGCAGATTTTTACTCTCGTTCTAGAGGCAAAAAAAAAGGATACCTATTTTTGATTTTCAATATTTTAATGATTTTTTTCGAGTTATAAATTTTTGAATTTTATAATTACAAAAAACATTTTTTTTTAAATGCTTCGAAAATCGCACACCTTTCGAAAAAGGGTTTAAAAATTTAGGATATAATGACCCATAGAGTGCTGTCGTAAATGCACTTTTCAATCATTGGAAATTCATTTTGTAAATAATTTTTTTTAAACTATTTCTTAAACAATATGGATTATTTCAAAAGAGGTAATCTCGATTTGAATGAATTTTTGCACAATTTGTTATTATATTATGTAGATTAATGTCCCAAAAATTTAGAGTGGACATTTAATAATTTTTCGAATTATGATTTATTTTATGTGCCAGTGCGCGTGACTATTGTTAGTGATTTGTCACATTGTTTAGAATTCAGTGGTTGGCTACTTATTTTTGCACTGCACTGACATTGAACATTAATATTGTGAAATGTCGGGAAAACCTTTTCGTAATCGTTGTTCCAATCCGTTTCGTGAAAATTCACATTTTGCGAAAGCCAACAAAAAATCTTCGTCCTATATCTAAATTACTCATTGAAAAATTTGACTCTCTTGAGTCGGGAGATCTTGTTTGTTATCCATGTAGAAAAAGATTGAGTGAACTGGATGCTAGTCAACTACGTAAGTAGCTTCCAATATTTGGCATTTTCGTCTGAATCAATTTTTTTCAAATTATTAAAAATCTTTCAAAAACAGAAACCTAATGAAATTAAGAACTTTTTCCTATGACCATTATTCAACTTATGTGAATAGTGTTTTTTGTTTTAAATTTTAATTCATATTTTTAACAAAATTTATAGACGTAGTCACGGAAAAAAAAATTGAATGACGATAACCGCCAAGCTAGCGATACAGAAAATGAGGATGATGATGATGATTACTCGGTGCCAAGCTCTGATTCAGCAGTAATTTAAAAATAATATATTTATTATTCATAATTCGAGCTGCTTCAACAGATAATTTATTATTTTATCCCCTAAATTTCTAGGATGAGCTTAATTTGAGTTCTTGCGCAATTTCCGAACTCAAAGCAAAATTACACGACTCAAACACTAACCAGCAGGAAAAGATTCAAGTTCTAACACTATTGCCATCTAACTTTAGCGTTAATAGAATTTCAAAACATATGAATACGTCTCGTTATTTGGTGAAAAAAGCGAAAACATAGCACGCAGAAACTGGAATCATGTCTTTACTTCCAAAAAAACTTAGTATATACTATAGTAAATTACTGTTAATTTTTAAATGAGAAAATATGCAAAGATTCTTTGATTGTCTGATATACAACAGAAAATTCAGTTTGCTCTGAGGACGTGCAAAAAGTGAAAATGTTTTATGAATACGAAGATGTGAGTCCTGAAATGCCGGGGCAGAGAGATACCAAATTTGTAAAAATTGATGGAATGAAGAAAACCTTTCAAAATCGTCTTATACTTGGGTATTTAAAACAAATTTACTTGAAATTGAAAAATGAGAACCTTGACGTCAAAATTAAATTTTCAAAATTTTGCTCTCTGCGACCTGTCCTCTGCATTTTGGCTGGTTCTGGTGGGACACACAACGTTTGTGTTTGTCCCATTCATGAAAATGTAAATCTGATGGCTAAAGATAAATATCTTGTGTCTTTTTTAATCAAAAATTCAATGTTGAAAACAAACCCCCTTTTTTACATGAAGTCATATTGTACAATTTATGGAAGAAAAATTTTGCGTAGCAAACTATCGCGATGTTTTACTACTTCCGCTATGTTTGAATCCAAAAGAACAATGATTCTTTGGAGAGTGTGAGAGTTGCAAAAAGAACACTTTAGTCAACATCATAGAAGACGTTTTCCGTAAAAACGATATTGAACAAGTATCTTACAAACATTGGGTCTCGCAGCCTTTAACAATATTAGAAACTGTGAAAGTTCCATTCGAACAATTCATTCGTAATTTTGAAGCATCTAGAAAACCATTTCTCGTTCATTCCTTCATTGCTGATCAACAAGCAACTTTTTATAGATTTACCAAAAAAAATCTGCAGGATGATCAGAGTCTTGTTGTTTGTGACTTTGCTGAAAATTATGCGTTTGTGGTTCAGAATGCAGTTCCTGGATTCCATTGGAATAATAACCAGGCATCTATATTTCCAATGGTATTCTATTACAACGACGATGGAACAATAAAACACAAAACATTAGTGACGATTTCCGACTGGAACAAACATGACTCAATTGCAGTGTACATGTTTTTGAAAATTTTTAATGAATTTCTGTCGCACATTCGCAACAATTGAGGAACTCCAAACACTTTTCGACAATTTATAATCACGAACAAGACTTTGATCGTTCTGCAGTGTGGCATTTTCAGCCACAGCTCACGGCAAAGGCTCTTGTGATGGAGCAGGCGGCGCTTTTAAATAAAAGCGAATAAAGCTAGCCTCCAAATGACTTCCAGTGATCAAATTACAACAGTATTGGGACTGTACGACGAAACAGCTCAATTTTTGAAACAACGTTTTGACAATTGTAAAACTATCCCAGGTACGCAGAAAATACACTGTGTTGAACCGATAAGCGATTGCAGGCTGAAAATCAAGATTTATTCTCGCTGAAATAAACAATGTCGTTATTTAAAATCAATTACATTATATTTCACTCTTATTTACTTGCACTGTATAACTCATAATTAGTTGTGGACAGAAAAAGGACTTTTTTGCAATGATATACCCTCGTACCCGCGCGCAACTCGGCTCGCCCGCTCGCACCTTTTTCGAAAGGTGGGCGATTTGCGAAGCATTTGAAAAAAAATGTTTTTTTGTAATTATAAAATTAAAAAATTTATGACTCGAAAAAAATCAATAAAATATTGAAAAACAAAAATAGGTGTCCTTTTTTTGCCTCTAGAACGAGAGTAAAAATCTGCAGCAGAATCAAAATTTTGGTTGTAAATTTCACGTGGAATGACCCAAAAACTAAAACTAAAACTCCTACGTTCTATAAATGTAAAAATTAAGCTGAAAACGTTTTCTAAAGCATGAATTGGATGATATTTTTATAATTACAAATACTCTTGGTTGCAGATTTTGTCTCATGTGCTTTTTAGATCTCATCTAGATTCAAAAGAGACGACAAATTTTCAACAAGTTGGTGAAACACTTTCTAATATTTTGACTGAAATTAAAATTTACAACTACGATGCCACATCTTCCAAGTGGTAAAATGCACGGGTTATTCATGATGTAGCCGACAAAGAAATGGCTGGAAAGGAGTTCTTGCTGGAGGATTTCTGCTATCTCCATGTCCACTCAAACGAACTTCTCAAGATTATGAAAACTTCTCAACTGCACAACATAGGAATCTGCTAATTTTCCCCACTTTTAGATTATCGCTAAATATTTTATCTGACTTCGCAGATTTCTTTTAAATGCATTATAACTTCTACTATCCGTCAGTTTAGAGCGATCATAAAAAAAGAGTTTGCAGCATGTGTAGACTTTATTTTTTAATCTCAAAAAGCACATGCTATAAAAGAAAATAAATTTGTTATTAAATATTTTGTCGCAACTTGTGTCTTTTCTCCATACATATAATTTATTTATTACTAATTAATAAAGAAACTTAAAATGTACAGTCTCACATACATACATACGAACAATGCGCGAAAATCTATTTCTCGGGTACAGTAGATCTCAAAACGTGGACATTTAAAGAAAACTAAGATTGGAAAAGGGGTTATTTTACACGAATCTAATAACTTTCTGCGGAGAATGTAACAATTTGCTGTTGCAATAGAAGTCACTACGCATCTCAATTTTATTTAAAAAAAAGAGCTCGACAAACTAAAAATAAAATTACTAGGCATCGGACCGTTATCTTTAAAAGAAACAAATTGCTTCCATCTTTATAAACAATAATATTTTTCTATTCTTACAACTCACAGCCTAATTCTCAATAAAATGTTAATATTTGTTTTAAATATAATTTTTACCAACAAACATATGTTGGATAGGCCTTTAAAAAAATAGTTTTTTAAAATTACCCTTCCTCAATGGTGATTCTTAATTTTCCAGATTTTGCTGGCAGCTCTAAGTATAAAAAAAATTAGGGTGAAATTTAAAGATTTTTATTTTTACAACATGTAAACGTTTACGAAAAAAATCCCACCCAATCTCTTTGCGATTTTTGGCATAAAAAATAAAAAGAAAAAAGGTTTTTTACTATTCTAAACCATACAATTTTAAAATCCAATAGCAATAAACTGCTCAAGATTTTTTTTGTAACAGTACTTATTTTAAGCTCTGAGAACAAAGTCATTTTAAATTTTCACATTTTATCCATACGTTAATCGAAAGTGACAACACGAGCAAAATTATTTCGAAAATGTTGCGATTTTAAATTTTTGTTAACAAAAAAAAAGTAATGAAGAATCAACTAAGCAAATCAAGCAAAAAATCCAAAAATTGGTTGCTATGTAGTTGTAACGATTTGTTTCTGAAAATAATACTATTCTAAGTATTTATTGAAATCTAATCATTTAAGTGGTAAGAATAAAAACTGAAAAAATTGTTAAAATTTTTCTCAGTTTCCACACTTTTTACATTGGCCTGATTTATGATAAATAAATATGTGAATATCGCAGAAAGAAAGGCAAGACGCTTTTTTCATTAGATAAACGATCAATATACCAGAGTGTTAAATAGAATAAGACGAGCGTTTTAATTCGAAACTCTTTTAAATAAAATTCTTAATTTAATCATTTATTCGATTCTTCCATAATGGCAAAAGTGGAGATCGTTTTCACTCTCGTCTTTACCTTTACGCTCATCCTGACTTCTATTGGTAAATAAAATACTATATGATATCTATTATTCATACAGAAATTTGTATCAAGTTCATATGCATATTCACTAAGTTGCATATGTAACTTATTAACATATGTCCAGTTCTTCTTTCTTAAACAAATCTAATCCTCTGTTTCATATTACAGAGTTAACCTCCCAGTTTGAATGTTTACCTAATGATGATCCAATTCCTGGTGTTCTTTGTGGCAAAGCGTCTTCTCCTCCTAAGATACAACATTCTCCTGCCAACGAAACTCTTCGTATAAGATCCAATTCTCCTCTTGCAAGGTATGCAGCTTTACCTACCCGACTTATTGCTTCTGACGGAAGTAAATATGATCTCGGCCAACTTAGTTTCGTTCGGATAACTTCTTCTAAGCATCCGCGTCGGCGATACGAGCTTCGAAGATACACTTTTCCGGCAGAGAAGCGAATTAAATTGATCGATGGACGGAGATTTAGGCCAATGCCAACAGAAGAACAAATTGTATTATCAACAAGCGGTGGTGACGTCTATGCTATATTGGAGAGCAGTAATGTTCTGGCTGGAATAAATAGACATGATCCTGACACTAATCGCACAAGACGGGTAAAAATAAACATGGAAAGTGGCAAGACTACCGCATTGACCAAAAAAGAAATGATGGAAATTCCAGTAGGAACCCCACATAAATTTTATAGCAATTTTAATGTAGAGCGTGTAAGCCTTAGTTGTGGATAAAGTTTTTATTTGTAAGGAGCTAGTTACTGTTTACTTTTCAAAATCTTAGTTTTTGAATAAAAAGTTTACAGAATCTGTCCTTACACTATCCTATCTTTGTTTTCTCTAACTTTACAAGTATTAAATTATACGGCAAAATAATCTCTTAGTGTCCATGCATTTCTTAACCAATTTGTGTAAATTACCAGCACGCCTAAAGCAACATCTTGTTTACCCCGACTCATTCGCATACAGAACACAAGCAGCAAATCCCTAAGACTGGACCAAAATTATTGAATAAAAATACCTCGCGATAATTGGAACGTGGGGAACCTTATAACGGTGATCGTTTGAGGAAATCTGGAGATGTGAATGATACTAGAGACTTTATAAGCCAAACCGAACACGTCAATCAAACTTTGTCTGATCCCACCTGAACAAATTTTTTCCTCCATTAGAGTGGTCAAAATGGGTTCTCCTATGAAGCCTTTGACTCGCCGGTATGCGAAACGGATCACGTATCATGCAAGAGTGTCCCTCGATGTTGATTATCCCGCTTTCCGGCTTTTTTGCTTTATTGCGACACGTGATTTTAAATTCCATGTGACAAATGAATTAACCGGAATTGGTGAAACTTTTTTTCACCTCCTTGTCCCTTATTCTCATTACAGCAGTTCTCTGGACAGAAGCAAATCTTATAATTTTATTATTTAAGCTCAGAGGTCATACGGTACTCCACGACAGACTTAAATGAAATTAGAATATATTTATAGTCAACTGGCACTGTCTCTCTTTTGAATGTAATAGCTTTGTAGGCTCAGCGTTAAGGACAAATCATCCTCGATGATATAAACGAGAAGAAAAGGACAGCAGGCAGGTTTGTCTCACATCAAGAATTCTTTGCTCGTTAATTTCATCCGTGAGGATAAAACTTCTGTAGTCGTCAGTCCGCAATGAAAAGCATAGCTGTAGCTGGCCCTCTTTTCGTTTGGTGATCCCATCGAGATAACTTCGTTGCTGTAGTTTTCCTAAATTTAAAGTGTTGGTCGTGCAGAATCATCCTAGAAGTCATATCTTAAGAAAATATAACATTAAAAGGACTTCCTGGGCTCTGTGGAATCGGATTTATAGTCACAGAATCCATTATACAGAAAATTGGAAATTGACCATTTTTTAACGACGCTTAGTTAATGATGAACTTTACAAGTTGGCAAGGAGATTTCCTAGGACCAATTCTGGTGCACTCGTTACATTACCGCAAATATATCGAATCCAGAATATGATCGCGTGCCCCGAATTTAAAGCGATACCCCTTAAAATTAAATTTATTTCGACTTCCCTTTGTTGAATTTCAATACAGGGAAACCGTTTTCTTTTCTGAATGTATAGACCTTCAAAATAGTAATTAATATCGAGTCACTTTGTTCAGCCCCGAAAATATGGTTTCCTCGCCCATCCCCCTTTTGAGCCCAAAATAGTGTATAGGATCCTTAAAAGGTAATAATTTACATGATAGATCGTCCTAAGAATTACTGATAATTTTAATTTGTACTGATGCTATTTAACAAGATTTATGACTGCCAACTTCTAAAAAATAACATAGTCGGAAATTAAGCCGTTATATCATTCTTTGAGTTTTAAAGTTTAATGTGAGCTACTCGATATCCATATGTATAATTTTAAAGTAGAATTTTTCTGTTACTATATATTTGATTATCATTGGAAAAAGGACAGAAGAAAGGTCTGGCCCCTTAGAAATTTGAAAAGAAAATTATAATTTATAGCATGTACTGATGTTTTTAAATATGTAAGGAAACTTGAAGAGGTCTAAGACTTATAAAAGTGTAATTAACGAAATAAAGTTACTCTGTCTTTTACAATAGAAAAATTTTTCTGAAATCCCCTAATAATTTTAGGATTCGATAGGTATTCTCCTAAATCGTTATCTACATTTCTCTTCCCAATTCTATTGTTAGTGTAAGTCATTATACCATATTGTAGAGCCATGTTTACTTTCCTTACGCATAATCGTGGCTGACAAAAACAGCGATGTAGACATTAATTTGTTACTAAACATAGAAGACCTCGAAATCAATTTGACGAAAAGGTATTGTCCAGTGACTCAGCAAACTCCGTTTGTTTAACAACATTTAAAATTTTATTGCGCTGCAAGAAGCGAAGTCAAATATCTGCAAAATTCGTGATTACTTACGAAGTATTTTCCTCTGATAAAAATGTGGATTTGATCCGCACGAAACCATTTTCAATTTAGCTAAAAATTTCGAAAATAGGCATCCTCCAGTAAGAGGGCCGACCCAAGTTGGATTGTGTAGCACATTAAAATCTTACAGAATTCTAAATTTTAGCGACCAGAGACATCATTTGGCAGGCACAAAAATCCCAGAATGTCTTCCTTATATAGTTCGACTTCACTAGTCTCCTGCTATAATATAGAATTTTATTATCTAATCACAGGTATTTTAAAGCACTCCAAATCCAACCAAATTCACCAATAATTAAAAAATTTTTTGCAAATACAATTGTAGTATTTATTACCAGTTATAAAATTTGAACTAAGCGTATTAAAAGTAACAAGGTTTTAACTGAAAAGCTAAGCTACTAACTAATAATTTCAAATGCGCTCTTCCGTGTGGACTTCAAATTTTCCACCTTGAGGCTAAGTGAATTAGCAGATGTCAAAAAAGCAGGAGCTGGTGAAATTTCTGTTTGAGATTAGGTTTTTTCTTAAATAATCGGTTTTCACTCTTCTTAGTTTTAAACGCGCTCAAAGGCGCAATTAAATAAAAAATTTGCATAAACTAATTCACACAATTAGTAATTAGTGGCAAACGATTGGGGACTATTGATTTTCTGGTGCAAAATTCGCTCGCATGAACCAACAAAAACTATCCCAGAATGCAAAAAATTCTGTAGATATTCTGTAGATTCACTGCTGTAGATATATTTTTTAAAACTAACTGAAATTAAACCAAGGATGACTTATTTGACTCGATTTCACATGGGCACGGATGCATCAGCATTAAAACAATTGAAATTCCAATACAATTTTAAAAACTGGAAGCTCATACAGTTTTCGGGGGGATTGCGAAATAGTGTCCGTGTTTGTATCATGTGATGTGATTAAGATATGAGAATTCTCATCCCGGGTCTTTTAAGTACTTTAAATGCACTTGCATACACCACCAAATAGGAACAAATTGTGCTAAATCTCAAGACCTTTTAAATAGGAAACGACTTTCCTCCAGACAACATTGACGCTTTAAACGACCTTGAAGTTCTTTGCAACACATAAGAATAACACCTACACTTTTTAAATCTATTTAAAATGCCCTCTAATAAGTCTTTATTTAAAAAATTCTAATTCCGTACAATGAAGAAAAGTCTCGGGCTTTGCAATAAGAGCGCTGGATCGAATCCGTGTTCGAGCAGTACCACCACGAACGTGCTTGTTTAGAATGGCACTGAGTTCATTCACGGCTTCTCAATAAGTGTTTTTGGTAAAGTCTGATTATTAATGTATAGATATCTTTTAAAATTTAATGTTAACTGATCGACAACTATAATTTTGTCATTTTGACCTCTCTTTTTTTAAAGCTTATAACACTAGCAACTGCTTCTAACTGCAAATAAAGATATTAAAAAAAAACTAAAGAATATATATGAATCAAAGGTGAATGATTTTTGAGATTTAACAAAAGACTGACAAAAACCCTTAAAAAACAATATCATACTATTCTCCTTCGAAAAATTCAAAACTATACCCGCAATCCCGCGGTCATAACGGAAAAATAAAATAAAAAACACCGCTGATGCATGTAACCAAATCCTGCTCGGCGTCCTTCAACCATAAAATCAATAAACACTTCAACTGAGAACAAGTACAAAAAAACACAAAACTAGCTTAGATCCGCGGTATATTATTTATATATTTTTTTAAGGGTTCGGGGTGATTCCTTGAAATGATTTGTAAGCTTTTTGAGGAGGCCAAACACAACATGAAATTCGACCATTCTTACATTTAGGCTGTTTGCGTAAGTTATTTTAAGGATAATTTTGTGGAGACAGAGGTTGTGTTTGAAAAATAATATTTTGCAGTTCTTAAGAGCCAAAAAAAGCCTACAATTTTGGCGCTGTTAATTTGTTCAATTTTTCTATTTTTCTGGACTAAAGTTGACAGCACCTTCAATTCAAAAGTCCGGATTTTACAAAAATAAGAGAGCCTAAAAATCGGTATGGTTGCCCATTAAGGTTCCAAAAAAGCCCAAAATTCTGTTATCCTTACATTTAGTTTAGGTGCATAATTAATATTAAGGATGGTTTTCAGAATGCAGGGTTTTTTTTAAAATTTGATTTTTGCACTTTTTCAAAGCCCAAAAAAGTCCAAAATTTTGGCGTTGTGGATTTTTTCCATTTCTTAAATGTTTCGTCGTGGAGGTGCTGGAAACCAGCCCTTCCACCCAAAAGCTCCAAAAAACCAGACAGTATGGTTTACAGAAAATATTGAAGGAATATTTAAGGGCGCTATATTCTCAAGCAACTTAATTTTATTAAATATTAAATCAAATCAAATTTTAGTAAAGGTTTTAATATTTTGGCTATATGGTTTCTGAGAAAAATAAAAAAAAACAAGTTTGACACATTATCGAGATATTTGAAGGGTGCGCGTTCTACGCTCGCTGTCCATTGTTTTTTATTTTTTGTCAGTGATCAAAATGCTTTTTTATTTCTTTTTTTAAAAAACATTTAATGTAATTATACAATTTGATGATTA
Organism: Druon quercuslanigerum; assembly: GCA_010014905.2. Lineage (NCBI taxonomy): Eukaryota > Metazoa > Arthropoda > Insecta > Hymenoptera > Cynipidae > Druon > Druon quercuslanigerum. The sequence goes on from JAAAKG020073444.1 coordinate 12,614, forward strand.
TTAACTTCTTATTTTCAATAAAAACTCTATCCTACTCTTATTATCACCCGTTGGGACTCGTTTATGAGAAGAATCTAGAACTATCTTTAGTTTTTCGATAGGTCTTTCAGTTATCTTTATACTTTTTATAACTTTTATATAAACTTTTTTGCATTTTTAACAATTTGCATTTATTTTACATCCACGTTGTTATGCTTCAAAATTTCAGAAATTGAAATTAGACTAAAATCTAAATTAAAACCCGTATTTAACGTCCAATCATCAAATTGATGAAAACTCCTATGAAAAAACAAGAATCCAATTACTAATTTTGGACCAGAACAAACAAACAAAAAATGCTCCAATGCATGCTCCAATTTGCAGATGGTCATTGACGATTTCAGTAGTTTTTATCCAAAACTTGAATTGACGCATGAAATACAGCAGAATAATGGAATCAGTTTTTTTACTTTTTGGCTGCGACTATTATGCATTTTTTATTTGAAGTAGAAATTTCCAATACACATGCATAAATGCTCTGAAGAGCCGTCTTGCGTTGCATGACTTACAGAAAAATATAGGCTCTGCAAGCCTTAATTTGATTTGCATCATTCCCAACTAAATGGTGAATTCTGAATTTCTACTATAATAAATTTGGAATCACTAGCTTCTTTGCTGGGCCCTGATCAAGTCTTTGTTCCTTCACAAACCGATTAGGCTACATTTCCTCCTGGAATACCAGTGGTGAGAAATCGGTGACCAATATTGATGCACATGGAATATCGAGTTGTCCTGGCCGATGATGATTTGGTTCTTTCAGAGCGTCAAAAACTTATACCTTCCATAAACGCTGCGGTTTGAATAAAACGAGAGATTTTTAGTAGATCCGCTTACACAACACGTAAGACTGTCCCGACAATCGAACAGTTAACAGCGCCACTTTTTTTTAATAGAATGGCCCCACTGATTCAGAGAATTATCATTCCCAACAGAATAAGCCATTTAACCAAGAGTATCGTCTAGCTATTACACACATGCGGCATTTGAGGTACAGTTCCACGCTTGCGCCGTTTAGGAAAATATAGCACCCACGTTTTGGAGAGACTCATCTCCTCATGCTTAGGGTAACCTGTGTACAGTTTTACATATTTAGAGAAAAGTTTTATCTGCGTATACAGAAAGAAGGTGTTGGCCGGAAAAAAGCTGTTGGTGAAAGTGGATCAACGTACGTAGCAGTTAGATACTGGGTAACGTTCATCATCGATAGCCAACTCTCGTGCAAGTGATTTTCAATGGCTTTTCGAAATTCAAACATTTCCGAAACTTATAAAATCCGAAACAGATGAAGTAACGCCGATTTTCATCTATTCCTCGAGGGCCCGATGAAAATCCACGTTCTATAGAACTAAAAATTGAGCAGTTAAACGTTTTCGAAACCATGAATTAGATGCTATTTTTATAATTAAAAACTATTAGTTGTCAACACGCTGATAAAACACTTTCTAGGTTTTAGAGTAAAATTAAAATTGACAAATAAAATTCCCTTTCTTTCAAGTAGTAAAATGCACGGATAGTTCCTGCTTTAGCCGACGAAGAAATGGCTCGAGAAGAGTTTCTCCTGAAGGATTTCTTCTACCTCCATGTCCATTCTGGCGAACTTCTCAAGATTCGGTGAATATCTTAACTGCACAGCAAAGGAATCTGAAAAATTTGCACCACTTTTAGATTATCGCTTAATATTTCACCTGACTTCGCAAATGTTTTTCAAATGGATTATAACTTCCACTGTCCGTCAGTTCAGAGCAAGCTGAAGAAAGGAGTTTGCAGCAGGTGCAGGCTTTATTTTTTATCTAAAAAAGCAAACGCTATAAAAAAGTTGTTAATGAACATTTTATTGCAACTTCCGTCATTTTTACATAAATATAATTTATTTATTACTAATTACTAAAAAAAAACTCAAATCTGCAGTCTCACATATATTTACACATACAGAGCTACAGGCCAATTAGCGAAAACCTGTTTCTCGAGTACAGGAGATCTCAAAACGTGGACATTTGATAAAAACTAGAAGTGGGGGGGGGGGTTACCCAAATCTAATGCCTTCCCTGGTGATAATGTAAAAATACGCTGTGCAATAGAAGTCACTTCGCTCTTCACTTTTATTTTAAAAAAGGGTTCGACAAACCAATAAAACAATGAATTGACAGCGGTCTGTTATTTCTTTAAGAAAAAAATGGCATCACGGAACACGACGGGAAAGGTAAAATATTTTAGGTAGGCCTTTGAAAAAATATTTTTTGAAATTATCCATCCTCAATAGCGATACTCAAATTTCCAGATTTTTTGGCAGCTGTGAGTATAAAATTTAGTGATTATAACCAGTTTATATAATCAATGTAAACATTTTGTTGAGATCTTAAATAATATTTTTCCTGAGAGTAACTAATTTGTTCGATATTTCAGCCAAATGGAACCTAAAAGATTTTTATTTTTATAATACATAGATGTTTATGAAGATAGTACTCCCCAAACCCTTTGTCATTTTTGGACTGAATATTAAAAAAAAATTTTTATTATTCCAAACCATACAATTTAAGAATCCAATAGTGAAAACCCGCTTAAGAGTTTTTTTGTGACAATACTTATTTTAAGCTCTAAGAACAAATTCATATTGAATTTTCACATTTTATGCATCTGGCAATTCGAAAGTGACAATACGAACAAAATTGTTTTAAAAATGTTGCCATGTTACCATACTTTTTGAAAAAAAATTGTAATAAAAAATAAAGTTCTTTGTGATGCTAATTATTTCTACCATAGTAAAAAAATGCAAAAATTAGTTTTTACATCGATGTACAGATTTTTTTGTCAAAATATTACTTTTCTAAGTATTTATTGAAATCTAATTATTTTATTGGTAAAAATAAAAACTAAAAAATTTACTTAAATGTTTCTCGGTTACCACACTTTTTACCTTGGCCTGATTTATGATAAATAAATATGTAGATATCGCAGAAGGATAGACAAGACGCTTTTTTATGAGATAATGATCAAGATACCAGAGTGTTAAATAGAATAACACGACTCGATTATTTCAAAACACTTTTAAATCAAATTCTTCTTTAAACATTAATAAGTTTCTTCTATAATTGCAAAAATGGAGATCGTTTACACTCTCGTTTTTACCTTCACGATCATCCTGAATTCTATTGGTAAATAAAATACTATAACGTTACGTAAGCGTTACATGTATGATCCGTGGGGTGATTTTTTTTAAGTTTTCGAATTATCTGCTCTCACACCCGGTTTTGTTCGAATATCCAAAAAATCTCAAAGTTTGAGCAAGATCGATTATTCAGAGAATAAGAATCAATCATAATATTTGAGATTGAATAATTTTAAGCAACTCCTATAGGTCCCTGAAGAAAATCCCATTAGTGACAAATTTAAGCTTGACCTAATATTGATGTTTATTGACGTTTCTTTAAAGTTAAAAAATCATTAATTGTAAATATAATAATAACTAGACATTTGTTAACTAATACTTAACTGTTTAAACACTTTTAATTTGTTATATTATTTCTTTTTTTAGTTAAATTACAAAATAAACGTATTTTCTACACTTTATGAGTCATTTAATCGATGAGGACAATATAATAATTTCTTAAAATAAGAAAAAATATTTCATTTTTCTAAATTTTCGAAAAATTTTAATATTTTTAAATACCAATTTATTTATTATGTGTAGTCGTAGATTTCAACAAATTTTAAATTTTTAAAACATCGACGCTCTTAAATGCCCAGTACGATATTGGTTAAAGTTTCAAGAGCAAAATTTTTTGCATACTCCTATAAACTGAGTTACATATGTCTTGTTCTTTCTGCTTAAACAAATTTAATCCTCTGAATCATATTACAGAATTAACCTCGCAGTTTGAATGTTTACCTAATGGTGACCCAATTCCTGTTGTTCCTCGTAGCAAAGCGCCTTCTTCTCCTGAGATACAACATTCTCCTGCCAATGAAACTCTTCGTATAAGGTCCAGGTCTCCCCTTGCAAGGTTTGCAGCTTTACCTACCAGGATTACTGCTTCTGACGGAAGTGAATATTTTCTCGGCCAACTTAAGTTTATTCAGATCACTTGCGCTAACTATCCGCATCGGCGATCCGAGCTTCGAAGATATACTTTCCGGCCAGAGAAACGAATTAAAGTAATCATAGAGGTTCTTTTAGGCCAATGCCAACAGGAGAACAAAGTGTATTATCATCAAGGGATGGTGACGTCTATGCTGTATTGGAGAGTAGTAATGTTCTGGCTGGCATAAATAGACATGATATTGGCACTCACCGTACAAGAAGGGTAAAAATAAACACGGAAAGCGGCAAGACTACTCCATTGACCAAAGAAGAAATTATGGAAATTCCAGTAGGCACCCCAGGCCGATTTTTTAGGAATTTTAATGTAGAGTGTGTAAGCCCCAGTTATGGATAAACTACATACACTCGAACTTCTGTATAACGATGCGCTCGGGCGCCGGATACTCCTGTATAACGATGCAGAGAGGGGTCTCCACCACCGCGACGCTTT
>JAAAKG020073455.1:0-11892 GCA_010014905.2 Druon quercuslanigerum
ACATAAAATTAATTTTATATTTTTAAAATTTTAAATAAATTTTGTTTAATAATTAAAATATTAAAGTTAAACTGATTCAACCAAATCTTTTACACAAAATAGATGAACACTTAAACAAAGAAGATTAAATTTCAACCAAAAAATGGCATTTTCACTAAAAGAATTACATTTCTATGAAAACGATGATTTTTTAAATCAAACAGATAAATTTTGGAAAAATAGTTGAGTTTTTTGTTTAAAAATATCTCAATTGACTTTTCACTATCAAAATATAAATTTTTAAACCGGAAATAAGTTTCTACGTAACAAATTGAATTTTTAATACAAAAAAACAAACGAATTTTCAACCAAAAGGATGATTTTAACAAACTAGTTAATTCTCTAATAAACAGTTTAATTTTTTCCAACACAGATAAAATTTTTCTTAAAAGAGATGAATTTTTATTTCAAACAAAAATTGTTTAAATATTTGAATTTTGATTAAAAAAAGATTCCAGTTGATGTTTCAATGTCAAAATGTAAATTTTGTAAACGGAAAAGAAGTTTTTAAGAAAAAAATTGAATTTTTAATTCAAAAAGACGAATTTTTAACCATAAAGGATGCCTTTTTAACAATATTGTTGAATTCTCTAACAAACAGTTTAATTTTTTCCAACACAGATAAAATTTTTCTTAAAAGAGATGAATTTTTATTTCAAACAAAAATTGTTTAAATATTTGAATTTTTGATTAAAAAAAGATACCAGTTGATTTTTCAAGGTCAAAATATGAATTTGTAAACGGAAAAGAAGTTTTTAAGAAAAAAATTGAATTTTTAATTTAAAAGACGAATTTTTTCAACCAAAAAGGATGTTTTGTAAACAATTAGTTGAATTCACTTCCAAATAGTTGCACTTTTATCCATGAATTATGAAATTTGTGCTAAAAAGAGAAATTTAAAATAAAAAACGACAAATTTTATTTTTAAAGTTGAATTTTCAACCAAATAGTGACATTTTTATAAATGAAAGATGAAATTTCTCTTTCAGCGGATGAATTTTTCATTAAAAATTAAAAAAAAGAAAGATAATTTCAGAAAATAGTGGAATTTTCATCCAGAAAGGATTGCGGTTCTCTTTGAAACCCCAAAATATTTAATTTAAATAGAAAGGAAATCATCAAATAGACAAATATTCAGAAAAAATATTTTTCATTGAAAAACGATTTTAGTTGACTTACCAGCCACAAAACATTAACATTAAACAAAAGGTTATTGTTCTTGGATAAGAGTTTAATTTTTAATCCACAAAGACGAATTATGAGAAATTCAGTTAAAACTCTTTGTATTTATTTAACTTGTAAACCAGATAATGTATTTAAAAATACATTTTAATTTCCGGTCATTTCCCGGGGTTTTCCCGGTTCGCAAACATTTTTCACTATCAATTAAATAAAAAAATTAAAACTCTGAGACTGAAAATGTTTTCGTTTGAAGTAATAAAAAAGAAACTACCAATTAAAGCACTCAAAGTGGAAGTTTTGAATTTTTTGAATTTTTAAAATTGAAGTTAAATTTTTTGTTTAATTCAAGATTTTTTTATTCGATTGCTCAATAATTTACTTGTTGTATGAAAATTAAACTATTTGATTCAAAAGTCAACGTAAAACAAATAATCTCAATTTAAAAGTTTCAATGTAAAAGATATTAAAAGTAAAAAAAATAAACTTTTTGGAAAAAGGATACAAAATTCGTTTCATAAGAAACAGTTAAATTTCCCTAAACTCACACAAATCACCTAAATTTATTTTTGGATGGACCCTAAATAAATGTACAAAAAACAAGTAATCACCAAAACAAACATTGAACAATTTATGCACGAGAATTTTCAGTATTAAAAAAAAGTAAACAAATAGTGACAGTATCAGATAACTGTGAGAAAATAGTCTCTATAGAATCATTTTTTTCTCGAAACAATTTGATATTTTTAAACTTTTGAAAACTGCATTGCATTCTAGACACCTCAAGGAGCGCCTGTGATTTTTTTTTCAAATTTTTAAAGACTTTCAGCTGGTTTTGGGAAGTCTCAAAAGTCGAGGCTAAAAAAAGTGCCTCCAAAACCTTGTTTTTTGACACGTTTTACATCAGCGCTAGCGTAAACATTTTTTTAGAACAACAATATACATATCGTTCAACGCAGGAGAATTTAAGCTTTCACGTCTACCTGGCTAGAATTTTCTGCGATTTTTTATGAACGAGTGGTGAGCGTTCAAAGTGAGGGTCGCGTACTTTTGACGCCGACTTTAGTAGGCAATCGCCTGTTTTGTGCACATATACCACAAGCAATAAATCATTCATCCTTCTTTTCAAAGCTTTTTTTTTGTAAATCTCAATATGTCAGAATTGATAAAAAAAAAAAAAAATACTCACCAATGACAGTATTGGCGGCGACTTCCTTGGCCGCAGCTGCAGCAGCGGCGGGTCCATTAGCGAGGAAATCGCTCAGCGATAACGAGGACGCTATGATTTGCCTCTTTTCTTCGAAATTAAGATAATCCAGACTATTGCTCCGCTGCGGACCGGCCACTATGGTCACAGTCTTGCCCTGATGATTCTGATGGTGATATTGGTGCTGATTATTTTCATTGTTTCCCGACTTCTCGTTGGAATCAGCACCCGTCGCCTGCACCAGGTAGACATTACCTAAACGTATCGACATCGTCCCTTTTTCTAGGACCTTCGACTCCTTTACACTATTGCCCTTCCAGACATCCTTCGATTCTCCTGCCCGTCGATTTCTACCTCATATTTATGATTGTCAGCATCTTAGATTAATTCGAGAAAAAGAACTTAAAGAGAGGAAAGGGCATCATGGAGTTTTTGGTAACACTCCCAGGTTTCTCTGTTTAATCGTCAGGATCGAATTTACGTATCCTGGATTGAAGGGATCAAAAGTTTGGTCCCCGAAGAAAGGCAAGTTTGGTTTTGATCTCTGGTGTGATTATCGCTCGCATTCCGGCACTGAAACGATGCGAGGTGCAGGTAACATCGAACTTGACCCGGATTCTTCCCTTTTTCTTTTTCTCTTTTTTTTCTCCCTTTTTTTTCCCTCGCTCTTTTATAGACTCGTAGAAAACTATGGCACGTGCCGAGTCATTGCACCTCGGAACTAGGGATTGAGTTCGACGCACGACGACATTAACGAGGACAAATCCCTACTTTCCAGCCTCCGCTGCTTTATTTTCTCACACTTGGAATCACTTGGACTTGTTGGCACACTCAGATTTCTTGGACGGCTGCGATACACACCCTGTTTATGGAAAGGAGAGATTAGTCGGAAGCTGAAAGAGACTTTATTCGGATCCATTTGACTCTATTTGTGAGACTTTACATGCTGGTAGAAACAAAACAAAATAATTGAAACGTTCTCGAGAAAAGCCACCCAAGTCGACTTAGTCCGGGCGCTGGCGGGGGTTGTCGTAGGCACTTCTATGTCCAGTCGGAGACTTTGTTTATTTTTTTTATTAACAATTTCATTGTTTAAATCAATTAATATCTTGTTGTCTGTAACATTTATGAAATTTCTGATCAATAGGAGTAATTGTAAATTTCATCACGAACATTTCACATTTTTATTTTTGAAAAAATCTTGATTACAACAAAAGTTACGGGCAAATAAGTGTAAAAGTATTGTAAATACGCGCTCTTTTCGCATTCAATCGATTATAATTTGACGTGTATAAAAGCTATTGAGACTTTAAACGGCTCATTTCAAAGAATATGCCCCCCGCTTCAATATAAGCTCTCGTTCACATATTTTCGAACCCTAGAAGCAATTTTACAACCCTCAAAAGTTGATATTTTTACCAAAAAATGATAGTGTCAATTGTTTATGTCCCTCTCATTCAATAAATTCTAAACATTAAAAAAAACAGTCATTCCATATTATCCCTGAACAAAAAACGAAACTTTTAAGCCCACGTAGCGATTCCCAAGGTGAGTAGTTGCTAAATAATCGCCTTTTTGTTGCGGACAGTCGACTGAGGTTCAGAGGCCAGAGTCGCGCGTGGCGCCGAGCCTCAATCTCAGCACTAATTTGCCCGTAACTTTTCTTGTAATCAAGATTTTATCAAAAATAAAAATGGGAAATGTTCGTGATGAAGTTTACCACCAATCCTATTGATCAGAAATTTCATAAATGTTACAGACAACAAGATATAAATATTTAAACAATTAAATTTTTAATAACAAAAGAAACTGAGGGGTTTCGGGCGCCCGGACTAACTTAGGTTTTGAATCTTGCTGAAGAAACTTTAGGGCCATACTTGAATTTTGTAGGGAATTATAGGGCTTTTCTAAAGCCCCCCCCCCCCCAAACGCACTGTAACAAAATAATTCTACCACCCCTCTTACTGCACGTAATTTTTTGTTTCTAGAAATGTTTTGATAGTTATTGCTAGTAGAATAATAAATTCTTTCAAATATAAATTAACAAACATTTTAGCACTTTTCATGGTTTGCAAAGTCATCAGTAACAAATTTCGTTTATTGGAACATTCAGAACTTCAACCACGTGGTTTTTCCTTGATTAAATTTTTATTTTCCTCGATTATTATTTACCTGCATTTAAATTTTGATATACTATAAAAATATAATTTTTTATAAAGATTTTAAAACAAAAAACAAAAAAAAAATTGAAACCAAAACGGCGATTTTTCAACAAATAAAGATTTTTTACTCAAGAAAGAAATAAAAGTTTATCTAAATTTTTGAACCTTCAAGCGAAAAGACTAGTTTTCTCTACAAAAATTAAAATTTCAAACTAAAATATAACTTTAAACATAAATTAATTTTCCACGAAACTGATGCATTTTTACTCAACAAACATTAAATATCAAACTATGAAAATTATTTTTTTAATAAAAAAGGAGAATTTTCAGCTAAAAAAATCAATCTTAAAAAATGGAAATAAAAATTTTTTTTAACAAGATAGTTGAACTTTCAACTAGAGAGATGAGTTTTAAAATGAAAATATAAATCTTCAAGAAAAAAAATTATTTTTCAATCAAAAAGTTGCATTTTCACTTTAAAAAAATGATATTTCCACTAAAACAGATAAATTTTAAAACAGAAGGGATAAATTATGAAAAAATAGTTAAATTTTCACAATCAAAATATGAATTTTTAAAAAAGGAACAAATTGAATTGTCAATCGAAATAGACGATTTTTTAACAAAAAAGAATGACATTTAACGAAATCATTGAATTCTTTACTATATAATTACATTTTTATTCAAAAATCTTACAATTTTCTTTAAAAATTTTTTAAAGCTGGAATTTTCATTTTAGAAAATCCATTTGACATTCCAATATCAAAATATGAATTTTTTAATAAAAAATACGACTCTGCGACAAAAATTTTATTTTTAATCCAAAAAGACGAATTTTTTCAACAAAAAAGGATGCATTTTTATCCAAGCAAGATTTTATTTGCAGTAAAACGGATAAATTTTTAATAAAAACAAAAATTTTTTTTTTAGTTTAACTTTCATCCAAAAAAGATTCCAGTTCACTTTTCAACACCAAAATAAGAATTCTAAACAAAAGGTCAATTTTCTATTTAAAAAAAAGGGTTGCGACCAAAAATGATGTCTTTTTAATAAAATCGTTAAATCTTTAATATAATAATAAAAAAAATAATAAATCGAAAAATCTTTTTACAAACTATTTTACAAAAATATTTTTAAACGTTTCTTTGACGATTTCGTACCAAACCTAAATCGACTTGGGCGGTTTTTCTAGAGAACGGCTCAATTGTTATTTTAGGAACTTCAAACATAAATTCGAAGTTATGCAAAGAATTTTTTTGTTGAATAGATCAGGATCCTTAAAATTTAAATCACTTTAAAAGTCAGATGGATCCGAGGGGTTATTTACTCGGATTTTTTGAGTACAATGGATTGCATGAGATTGCTAAAAATCTGACAGACTTTATATAGAAATAATAATAAATAATAAAAAAAATATTTTAAAAATTCAATCTCAAAGAAATTGTGTAACTTGATTGGCTTTTCATTACTTGAAATTTGTTTATATTTAAAATTTAGAAAATTAATATTATTTTTAAAAAAAGTAGCATTACGATAAACTTCGAAAATCTGATAAACATTGTTGTTAAACACCTGATGGGCTTTTCAGTACTTGAAATTTGTTTATATCTGAAATTTGAAATTTTGAAAATTAAAACTCCGTTCAGCTGGCACCTCCACAACGGAAAATTAATATTTTTTATATGTCATAATTTCGGGCTAATTATGGACTAGAAAAATAAAAGAGCCCTAAAATCGGCATTACCGCCCAAAATTAGCCCGAAGTTATGGCATATAAAAAATACTGATTTTCCGTTGTGGAGGTGCCAGCTGCACGGAGCTGAAAATTAAATCTACAAATAATCCCCTTTATTAAGAACAATTATACAAAATTTTATCAAATTGACAAATATTTGTAGTATTAAATGCTATTATGGAGTTTAATTAAAACCTTCAAATTAGCTTACTAATAAATTATTTTTAGTATTTACACAAAATAATTTTAATATAAAATCACAAGTTTAAAAAAATTCCGCTTTTCGGTTTTGTTAGCGTTTTTACCGCGTACCGCTTTTAAACAAAAAGCATCAGATTTTAAAGATTCATAGCTTTTAAGAGTTTTAGTTTGGGTTGGAGTAAACCGAAATTCAGGGAATATCAAAAATTGAAATTTAAAATAAAAATCATAACAATTTGAACGAAAAATAGAATTTTTAAGAATTTCGGATTGTGTTTATGTTTTTCATCTATAATTTGCATTTTTTATTTAAAAAAAAAAAAAAACATTTTAAAGAAGATCTACCACTTAAAAATTTAAGATTTTGTTAGCGTTTTACGCCAAATGGTAGTTAAAAACAAAAATCATTATACTTTCAACAAGATTTAAATTAATTTACATTTAAATAATACTTTTAATTGTTTTAAACTTGGTATTTGGTATTTTTAATGATTTTTTTTTTTATATTTCAAATAAAATTCACACCTTTTGACAATTTTAGGTTATGTTAGCGTTTTGCACAAAGAAAAATCGTATTTTAAAACACAATGATTTTATAATTTGAACAAGATTTAGACATTATTATTGATAATGTTAGTGTTTTTCCTCGGAAAGTGCTGCTTTTATTTTTATTGTTTTAAATTAGATTCCAAAGAAGATTTATAAATTTGAACTATTTTAGGTTATGTTCACGTTTTATGCCAAAAATTGGTATTTTAAAACAAAATCATTATAGATCACAGAAGATTTACAGTTTTCAAGATTTTTCTATTATGTAAGTGGTTTTTGCAAGAACTTATTGGTATTTTTAATAAAAAAAAAACTATTAGATTTCAAAGGATATTGACAATTTTAAATAATTTTAGGTTAGGTTGGCGGTTTATATCACAACTGTTTAACAATCTTTAACCTTTTTAATAGTTATAAATCTGTAAAATTAATTTAAAATCCGTTAAAAGTAAAATTAATTTAATTCAATTCCAAAGTTCGTTACAAAATTCATGAAATCCTTAGGCATTCTGCGAAATTCTTTTAAATCTTTTGAAATTCTATGGAATTTAAATTCCCTCGAAAATAAATTAACTTCTTTATTTACCAAAATCCGTAGTAATCGTTGAAATCGCTACGCATCCCTTGAAATTTAATATAACTTCATTTATTTTCAAAAATTCTCTAAAAATCCTACAAAATTCTTTACAAATTTTTAAATCTCTTAAAATTCCTTCGAATTACTGAAAATCCCTTAAAATTTCAGGTCACTGATTTTCGATTTTTTTTTTAAATCCCTAGAAATCTTTGGAAATTCTATAAAATTCTTTTAAACCGTTAAAATTCTTCAAATCCCTTGGATACCAATAAATACCTTGAAAAATTTAACTTGAAATCTAAATATAAATTTTGCATTAACGTTTTATAAAAAAAAAACGTTTAAATCCTTAGAAATCTTTAAAATCCTTTAAAATTGTTGGTTTCTCCAGGAAATTCTTATTCAAATTTTTGGAAATCCTAAACAAAATTGTAATCTCTTTAAGCTCTTTGGAATCCTTTAAAATTTCTTGAATCCTCTAAAATCCAGCTCCGTTCAGCTGGCACCTCCACAACGGAAAATCAATATTTTTTATATGGCATAATTTCGGGCTAATTATGGACTAGAAAAATAAAAGAGCCCAAAAATCGGCATTGCCGCCAAATATTAGCCCACAATTAGCCCGAAATTATGTTATATAAAAATATTGATTTTCCGTTGTGGAGGTGCCAGCTGAAATGTTTCGCAATCTTCCAAAAACCCTTGAAATTTTAGAAAATTCCATGAAATTCGTTGAAATCTTTTAAATCTTCTTCAATATTTTTACATTATTTTCTTATAATCGCGAAAATAAATTATATTCGTTATTTATCAAAATCCATAGTAATCTGTGAAATCGCCTACGCATCCCTTGAAATTTAATATAATTTCATTTATTTTAAAAAATTCTCTAAAAATCCCTTAAACTCTTAGAAAATCCTACAAAATTCTTTGACAATTTTTAAATCTCTTAAAATTCCTTGGAATTGCTGAAAATTCCCTAAAATTTCAGGTCACTGATTTTCGATTTTTTTTTTAAATCCCTTGAAATAATTGGAAATTCTATAAAATTCTTTTAAACCGTGAAAATTCTTCAAATCCATTGGATACCAATAAATACCTTGAAAAATTTAACTTGAAATCTAAATATAAATTTTGCATTAAAGTTTTATAAAAAAAACGTTTAAATCCCTAAAAATCTTTGAAATCCTTTAAAATTGTTAATTTCTCCAGGAATTTCTTATTCAAATATTTGGAAATCCTAAACAAAATTGTAATCTCTTAAAACTCTTTGGAATCCTTTAAAATTACTTGAATCCTCTAAAATCCAGCTCCATTCAGCTGGCACCTCCACAACGGAAAAACAATATTTTTTATATGGCATAATTTAGGGCTATTTATGGGCTAGAAAAATAAAAGAGCCCAAAAATCGGCATTACCGCCCAATATTAGCCCGAAATTATGCCATATAAAAAATATTGATTTTCCGTTGTGGAGGTGCCAGCTGAAATGTTTCGAAATCTTACAAAAATCCTTGAAATTTTAGAAAATTCCATGAAATTCGTTGAAATCTTTTAAATCTTCTTCAATATTTTTACATTATTTTCTTACAATCGTAAAAAAAAAATATTTTTCAGTAAGCGGAAATTAAAAGGGATTGATTGATTGATGCAATTGAAGAGAGTGTAAACCAGATTGCAAGAGTAATTAGGAGTATTAATAATTAATTAATTATCAGTAATTAGCGGATATTAAAAAAAAACGTAATTTTTTAAACATTAAACTTTGGATCTCACGCAAACCTGTTAGAAAAAAATTTTCTTTCGAAAGAAAAAGTATTTTTAAGCAAAGATCAGAAACCCTTAGCAAGAACAAAGAGCGACAAAGTGAAATCTTTAAAAAAAAATTGCAAAACATTTCTGAAAGAGGCGATATTTTTGGATAAAGACTAAAATACCCGTCAGTCTCGAGGTTTTCTGATTTTCTGCTTATGAGTCAGCCTGCCCATTCCATGAATGGTGTACGTTGTTCTCAAACGATTAAAAAAAAAAAAAAAAAGAATAAAAAAAAGAAGATAAAGCTCCGATGACAGAAAGCGTAAAGACTCTTAAAGACCTGAAGAATACGAGAATAAATGCAGAGTGTGAATTTTAAATTGAGGTTACGCGCTGTTGTTCACAATACTATAAAAATTATACATCACACAATTACAAGAGTGTAATGTGATAAACGGCAAAGAAAAGTACCTGAGATTAGATAACGTGTGTGAGGAATTTTAAATTAAAGCTGCGAAACAATGCTGTGAAGAGAAAAACAACTTTATGCACATGCCATTGTCATTTCAAATAAATTTGGACTGTCAAAGAAATTTATAGAAGTAGTAAATTTCAGCAAATATAAAAAGGAGTACAAAATTTACAATATCAGAATTGTATTTTTAGATTTTTTAGTTTAGATACTAGGATGTAAGCAAAACTTAATTTCCAAAATTCAGAATGAAAAATAATTCGATGACATTTATAAGGATTTCACGTGAACTTTAATGATATCAGAAAAAATTCATGATAATTCAAAAAAATTCAAATTAATTGAAAAAAATAAAAGAATTCCATTAATTTCAGTAAAATTGAACATAATTTAGAGGAATTTAACGGAAAGGAAAAAAGTTTGATTTGAAATGCATAAAAATTCAAGGTGAATTCAAAAAAATTCAAGCGAATTAAAAATAATTTAAAACAATTCAAGAAAATTTAAAATAATTCATGTTGAACCCAAATGAATTAGAAAAAATTCAAAATTTACAATGATTTCAGTAAAATTAGAGTAAATTTAGAAGAATTCAAGGGAAATGAGAGGAATTCGATGAAATTCATCAAAAAAAATCCAGGTGAATTTGACGATAATTTAACCGAATTAAAAACAAATTTAGTTAAATTCAAAAGAATTGAATTGAATTAGGCAAAATTAAAAAATTCCATTACTTTTAGTAAAATTGGAGAGAATTTAAGGGAAATGAGAAGAATTCGATGATGAAATGCATAAAAATGCAAGGTGAATTAAAAAAAAAATCAAGCGAATTAAATACAATTAAAAGAATTTTAAACAATTCAAGAAAATTTACAATAATTTAAGTTGAACTGAAATGAAATCAAATGAATTAGAAAAAATTCAAAATTTACAATGATTTCAGTAAAATTGGAGTAAATTTAGAAGAATTCAAGGGAAATGAGAGGAATTCGATGAAATTCATAAGAAAAATTCCAGGTGAATTTGACGATAATTTAACCGAATTAAAAACAAATTTAGTTAAATTCAAAAGAATTGAATTGAATTGAATTGAATTAGACAAAATTTAAAAAATCCATTACTTTTAGTAAAATTGAAGAGAATTTAAGGGAAATAAGAAGAATTCGATGATGAAGTGCATAAATGTACAGGGCGGATTAAAAAAAATTCAGTTGAATTCAAAATTATTCAAGTGGAACTCAAATGAATTCAAATGAATTAGAAAAAATTAAAAAGTTTACAATGATTTCAGTAAAATTAGAGTAAATTTAGAAGAATTAAAAGGAAATGAGAGGAATTCGATGACATTTATTTCTAAAAATTCCAGGTGAATTTGTCGATAATTTAACCGAATTAAAAACAAATTCAGTTAAATTCAAAATAATTGAATTGGACAAAATTAAAAAATCCATTACTTTCAGCAAAATTGAAGAGAATTTAAGGGAAATGAAAAGAACTTGATGATGAAATACATAAAAATGCAAGGTGAATTAAAAAAAAATCAAGCGAATTAAAAACATTTTAAAACAATTTTAAACAATTCAAGAAAATTTTAAATAATGCAAGTTGAACTCAAATGAATTCAAATGAATTAGAACAAATTCAAAATTTACAATGATTTCAGTAGAATTAAAGTAAATTTAGAAGAATTCAAGGGAAATGAGAGGAGTTCGATGAAATTCATTTTAAAAAATCCAGGTGAATTTGACGACGATTTAACCGAATAAAAAACAAATTCAGTTAAATTCAAAAGAATTGAATTAGACAAAATTAAAAAATTCCATTACTTTCCATAAAATTAAAGAGAATTTAAGAGGAATGAGAAGAATTCGATGAAATTCATTTTAAAAAATGCAAGGTGAATTAAAAAAAACTCAAGCGAATTAAAAACATTTTAAAACAATTCAAGAAAATTTAAAATAATTCAAGTTGAACTGAAATGAATTCCAATGAATTAGAAAAAATTGAAAATTTACAA
>JAAAKG020073466.1:0-17179 GCA_010014905.2 Druon quercuslanigerum
GAGTAACGAGTTTCAAGCGAATCTGATGAATTTCTCCAAAAAGTGTCCGCCATATTGGATCCGCCATTTTGAATTTTTTAAAAACAATATCAGATTCGTAATAAGGGACCCCGAAAACCCGCAAGTAACGAGTTTCAAGCAAATCCGATGAATTTTTCCAAAAAGTGTTTGCCATATTGGTTTTTTGAGGTTATGTCAAAATCCTGATGTGATGGGGTCAAATGGACCCCGGATTCGGACCAAGAAGGAACAGAAGATTACATTTTCAATCAAGAAGATTACATTTTTACCAAGATAGACAAATTTTTAACAAAATATATGAATTTTCTGCCATGTAGTTGAACCTTTAACTAAAAAAGATAATTTCGTAACCAAATAATAAAATTTCTGAATGAAACTCTATTTTTAAAGAAACGGAATTGTTTAATTGTCAGTTTCAGAAATTTATTTTCAACCAAACATGAAATGAGTTTTTATGAAATTAATTACATTTTTAACCAAAGAAATGGACCTTCAACTTTCAAAATTAGTTTTGAATAAAGTATTTAAACTTTTGATCGAAAAGATGACTTTTTCTACCCCGCCACAACTTCTAAAAGTGCTAACGTAGTTAATGAAAAGTAGCGTCAGAACACTTTCTTTAGGTCTACATCAATGATCATTTCAATTTAAGGCTGAACCTGTAAATAAATTATTTTCTTATAATAAAATTAACCACAAGTATAGAAAAAATACTTTCTAGCTCCTCTTAAATTCGATCCCGGAATTGTTTTTCATTAATAATAATTTGTCCTCATTTGCATACTATTTTCTAAAGGTTAATTTCAATTGCTGGCATGTACTTTCTCAGATATTCACATTTCATGTGAATCTGTCATTTCTTAAAAAAAAAACGCTTAAGTTACTACTTGTACTTCTTCGTCTCATTGTTTTTCATACGATATATAATTATTAGTTTGTTATATGGACAACCGCAGGATTTCGCCGGAAAAGGGTGCTAATCTGAAAAATTTCTTCCGATCCCAGCGAAATCGCGGTAAAATTTCAGCCATAACCACCTCTCACGACGGAATCCATTCGACGATACGGCAAAAGTCTCGTGCACCCTGAGGACACGGAGCAACCCAAGGACGACCCCCTTCTGCATTTTCCTCGCAAGTGTTTTAGCATATTGTTCAGACGCAGGGATGCTTTTTAGGCTATTAACCAGTGAAAGCTTGGCACCTCCAAGAGCGCCGGTGATAAGGTGATAAGATGACATTCTCGATAATTGACTCTAATTTTCCAGGATCGTTTAGCTCCTAGGGAATGCTTCCACATTTCTGTGGAAGATGCCGTGCATCCTCTTATCGAGGAGCTGTTTCCGGAAGTTTTTCTTCTGTGCTTTCTGAATCCAGGCTGTCAGGAGTGAATACTTGATATAAATAAGATTTGATGCATTCTGCTCAACCCTGATGCTGAAGTTAAGTCCGAGTGTTTCAGCAGCCTCCTCCGCTGCTTTCTACAAAAACGCTCATTTGCCCACTTCTTTATGCTTCCTGACCATTTTAAGTAGAGGGTCTCTTCCATTTGCGACACTATGTGCTGTACCCCAAATAATCCTGTTATGAAGACATTCAAGATTCAATATACCGAGACCACCTCGACGGCGTGAGATGAAGAGTCGTGGAACAGAAGACTTAAGATGCATGCTTTTGTTTATGTGCTTACACTTTTGTGTCCCGATACTAAGGGATCTGAGCTCGTTCTTCGTCCATGGAACCACTCCAAATGAATAGAGTACTACCGGGACATAAAGCATGTTCGTTGCAGATACTTTGTTCCTCACCGACCGCTGTTTATATCTGCTTCGGAGAGTATCCTTTATAGATTTCACATTCTGAATGTCGCTCTGTGGCACGTTCAGGTACGTATAAGTCTCTCCAGCGCAAAGGTGTCGTACAGCGCGATTTTTTTCAGATGAGATAGTACATCTGGTTTTCCAAAGTGGCATCAATCTCTCTATGCAGCTCACGATTGGCAAATGAACCTTTAAGCTTTCCAAAAAACAGATGATCAGGTCATGGGAGGTCGAATCGAAAGCTTTTTCGGTAATCAATCCAGGCCATTGATAGGTCACGCTGATAGGATGCTGCATCTTTGCAGACACATCTACCGATAAGCAAGTTCTCCCGACATCCTACTACGCCTTTTTTGAGCCGCGTTGTTCATATATTTCTTGCCACAGAATCCTATTATTTAGGATAGCTGTAAATATTGTATACAGTGTGTTCAGACACGTCATTAGCCTGTAATTCTGTGAGTCATCTAAGTGGCCCATTTTCGGCAGGAGTACTGTGCACCCTTCCACCAACTATTCCGGCATTGGCTCATCCGAATTCAAATATGAGGTGAAAATACGGGATAGATGCTGATGAGTTAAAGGAAACTTCTTTCACCAGATGGTCTTGATACCATCAGGTCCCGGAGCGGAATAGTTCTTCATGCCTTCCAATACTTTTTTTACCTCCTCGGTAGTGATTGTTGGGCCTTCTTCCTCAGTTGTTGTTATAAGGGCATCACACATCTCCTTGGAGCTTTTTATGTTCTCTGAATCTTCGTAAGTCTATGTTGCACTTCGTAGACTTCTCTCCAAAAGACTTTGACCTCGTCTGGCTTGGGCGGGTGTTCGACAGTAACTGGAGGGTCTTGGAAAAGTCGAGATGGTTCAGAGAGAAACTGGTAGTTTTCTCTGAACCACCTTTCTCTGCGCTCTAGACTTATTCAGCTAGTATCCGTATTCTCTCAACAATATGTTGCCTGATGGTCAGCAGTTTTGACAAGCAGCGGTAAAATTCCTGCCAGATGTTATATAGTCAATCACACACTGAATGCGGGACGCGTACGTTCTTGCCCAGCCGATCCTTATGGCGAGTTGATGCATTCGTCTTTTGGTCTTATGATCAACCGTTGATTTTGTTTTACGGTTCGCATCAGCCAAAGCTCTCGCTGCATTATACACACAACAATTGATAGTGCAGAGTTCGGTTTCTCCGGTAAATTGCCTACGAAGCTCTTCATCCATTTCAGCCAGATCTTTAGGCTTGGGAGAAACCTCGATGTTGATGTTTCTCCGAGTCATAAAGCATCGCACATCCTCTACCGGATGCCTGCCAGCGTTAGGTCTTGTCACCTCTCTTTCTTTGCTGCCGTTTATATAGCCCCTTTTTTGGAATACTTCGGCATGGTTTCGCAAAAATTGATGCGACAAGTGCGATAGCTCTGGGTGTTTCTCGCACCATAGAGCATGCCAAGTCGTGCTTTTGTCGCTCTGTCCACCTAAAATTCCTCATATCACGCCGATCCATCTCATAAACTCCATCTTCATTGGCTCCCCCAGCTCTAGAGTGGTCGGCATTGTTTGCCGATCCATTGTCGGGAGCCCTGCGCGTTCTATTGCTTTGAACCGCACTTACTACAACTATGTTTGGTGTTATCATTGTTGTTCCCACGAGAAGCTAGGAAAAAGCGTTCATCCATCCTTGTAGAGCCCCGTGTACAAGGATGCCTATTCATTTTTTGTAGCCGTATTTAGCAGAAAACCTTGAAACAGGGAGTCTCTAATTGAAACTCAAGGACGCGTTTGGTAGCTTTGTCATAGGCCTTTCGGTTTGATTCTAGAGGAATCAAAACCGAACTTCAATTCATGACGGTGCTAAAATATAGAACGTGTCTAAATTCACTCAAAATACGTAAACTTATGAAACATCAATCTATTAAAATATCTTTGTTACGATATTAAACATTATTTTAATTAATCTAAAATTACATATTTAGATTTAAAAAAATGCTTAATTGATTTCCCAGCATAAAGGCATTTCGCACGACTCGAGCAAAGGTCAATCCGACAGAATAAATTCGGCGTATTATTGCTTAATGTATCTTTAGTTAAGTTTTCAGTTAAACTGCATTACACGTTTGACTCATAGTATTCATTTTACGGCAATAAAATATACTGGAATAAAATTATTCAATTCTCATTATAGTACCAGAACTTTTCTTTATAAATTTGAAACCAAAGTTTGGGTATTCTTTGAAATAGAACAAAATTGAATTAAAATTTTCTTCATAAATATTCATTACTAAACATACGAATATATTACATTAATCTAAATTTTAACTCAGCGACCGAAGATCAAAATTATTATCAAGAATTTATTGAATATAGGAAAGGACCCTGCACACATCTATGGAAAATATGGTCCTGGTCAAATTGGCTGAAACTGTAGTATAATGTAGTTTGTAATGTCTTGATCAAATTAAGTCCTTAGACACTGCGTCTAAAAACGCTTTCGAGATGAGCAGGTGAGAAGAGTTACACCGACCCTCGAGGACTATTTGACCCCATGCTCAGGGATCATGCTAATCTCTCTGTTCCATTGATATTTTGTAGTTTGGGATCTCGCGAACAGTAATATCCATATCTTAATGTTGAGAAAAGGATACTTTCTTGTGGATGTTGTACCAAACTTAACGTTTCATGCACACTCGAGAAGTTCCACAGACCCTCTAGAACTGTGTGGCAGCACGCTCAGGTATCATTCAGAATTGTCTGGCCCTTTAATATTTTGTATTTTAGGCTCCCCTGATCGATAATATCTAGAACTGAAGGTTGAGAGACGAATATTTTTTTGTCGGTGTTGCATCGTAGGTCGCCATTCATGTACTTATTCTATCTATTTAAACAGGCCCTATTAAGCACATCGTCAATTCTAAAGTATGAGTAGTGTGTGGGGGTAGTCTAACGACTTGAAAAAAAATTAATTGGTAGTTTTTGGATTAGACTAATACAATCTGAATTTGATTAAACATCAGGAATTATGTACGCACTTATTAAAACTAATTAATGAAGTCCTATTAACCGTTTCGTCAAGACTGTAATATTGAGTGGGTGTCTGCGGGTAGTTTACCTTCCGTAAAAAAATGAGTTAGTGGTTTTCGGATCATAGTAACACAAACTGATTTTGGAGTTACATTACCAAGGGCATAATTCCTCATTCAAACTAATTAATCATGTCTTACTAACTACGTCGCCAAGACTTAAGTATGTGAAAGGTGTCCAGAGGTAGTTTCACTACTGTCAGATGTTAATTGGTAGTTTTCGGATTAGGCTTACACAAACAAAATGTGATTAAAAATCACTAAGTGCGTTAATACATAGGCTGTTATTTGCTTCAAAAGATAAGCTGGTATATTAAAATTGTTCTATTATTGAAGTCTTAATCATTAAAACTGTTCCGAAATACAAAAAATGCATGTTAAACTTGTGTGTAAGAAACATACTTTATTAGTTTCGACCTGCATTGAAGGAATGAGTGAGCGACCATGAAACCTTGAAAAAGGTTCTGCTTATGTGAAATGATACCTCAACAAGTTAAGAAAAGAAATATACTTTCGAAAATTAATATGAAAATATTTGCAAACATTGATTTTTGTCCTCCTTTCTGCCCTCTGTGCGATTGTTCGATGTGTAAATATTAGCCGAGATTTCAGATCCCCTGGCCCACTGTGCATTCAGCGTTGAGATGCCTAATGTTCTGGAAATCAAAAGTTGAAAGTTTTAAGGAGGTATACAGGTCAAATCTATAAATGGAGTCGTAAAGTGAGATGTTAATCTTATTTTGGAAATATTTACCTAGTTGCGTAACCTGATAGTCACACATTTAACGAACATCTATGAACCCTCTGTCCCCAAGCTTCCGGGGCAAAACTATTCTCTCAGCAGCTGTCCTTTCATGGTGCATTAGGTGCTAAGAAGTTCTTATGTGGATGATTCTGTTGAGCCTTTCGATGTCAGTCATGCATAATTTTGAGTCTTGTTTTCGCCATCACCAAGTCCGCGATAGAAACGTTTTTCGTCTTCTAAGAAAGTACTATTGCTACTGCTTCTCGCAGTCACTCTCTTAAATCAACGAAGTCGCGCTGACAAGACCATGAGTCTTGAATTGATGTTATGTTGGCCATGGATTTCGTTCACGTGGCTAATCAGTCTCTAAGAGTATATTGGTGTTCAAGCTGCCAACTAACCGGAGAAGGTCTTTGTTGATTCCAAATTTTGGCAGACCACTTATCCTAGATAGCTCTTGACCTGCGAACCCTAGGATGGCCTTAGTGAACCATGGACCACGGAACAGTCGCCTTGCTATGTCCTCTAGATCCGGCTCTCGCTCGTCTATAGCGTCTCGTGTCGAAAGCATATGAATTCGAATAAAAATAACACTTGGTACGTCGCCTTGGCTATCATGGAAGACGAGTTGCCGACAGTTTAGAGAGCCATGTCTCCTAGGGACAGATCACCACGAGGAACTTCCTGGGAGCAAGCACTTTTTTAAGCATTATTAAATTTTAGCAGAAAAAGTACATTGAAACCCGCTGTGTTATCCACGAATAAAGGATAAGATGATCGGCCACCTTCACCTTAGCAGCTAGGTGATTACGATGCGAATAAGAAGTCAGTGACATAAAAATAAAAAATACCCTTTACTTGTTCAACTAGTTTTAAAATTTGTCGCGGAAAGTGGTCGTTTAATTAAAATACTATAAAGCTGACAAAAAAGTATACCAGCGAGGCTTACTTTAAATATTGAAAAGAGTGAGACGGGGATCCAAAATCAAGGAAAGCGGCAACTTGTTCCAAGACAACAATATGCAAAACACAGAGAATCCTTCCAAAAGAATGCTTTCCAAACGATAATAGAATAATCATGTACCAGGAAGATACATTTAAGAGGCTATCATGGAAGACGAGTTGCCGACACGAGGAACTTCCTGCGAGTAAGCGCTTTTTTAAGCATTATTAAATTTTAGCAGAAAAAGTACATTGAAACCCGCTGTGATATCCATGAATAAAGGATAAGATGATCGGCCACCTTCACCTTAGCAGCCAGGTGATTACGATACGAATCAGAAGTCAGTGATATAAAAATAAAAAATACCCTTTACTTGTTCAACTAGTTTTGACATTCTTCGCGTAAAGTGGTCGTTTAATTAACCTCTTATAGAACTGACAACAAAGTATACCAGCGAAGCTTACTTTAAATATTGAAAAGAGTGAGACGGTGATCCAAAATCATGGGAAACGGCAACTTGTTCCAAGACAACAATATGCAAAATACAAAGAATCCTTCGAAATTATTTTAACACATGATGACTCAACAAAAACCACAGACGAGACGTCTCCATACCATCACACCCAAGTTGTAAGTTTAGGGAGCAGCGATGAGAAGAATCCAGGCTAAAGCAAGATCATGCTGGCCACTACTCACAAGGATATCGCAAGGAGATCATGAATGTAACAGTCTGAACATAGGGCTCATCGTTCAATTTTTAATAAAAAGAAGAAACCCAATAAAATGGTAGCGTTTACAATCAAGCAGTTAAACTTAAAAAAATTGATTACGAAGAAGTCATTCTTGCATCAACGTACTCTAGTTGTAAAAAAACGTCATTCAAACGCAGCGCCTCGAAAAGCAGGTAGGTCCGCATTGTTAGAAAAATCTCGAAACTACGCCATCTTAAATACAAAAATCAAACAATTTTAGATTAAGTATGACAATGGAAATTTCCTCTGTAAATTTGTTATCACTGTTTTTCGTAAAAAAAATACAGTAAAAATCAAAACTTTATGTGTTTTATAGGGGATATACCTATTCTCATCTTTAATCTACAACTTTTTGATTTTTCTGTTCCAAGAGTGCATTTATTAAGCCTAACTAATCCTGCATCAATATCTTTATCAATAATCTCATAAAAATTCACAAAAGTAGCGTTTTTTCGGGGGTGGTTACTACAATGACCCCTTAAAAACAATGGCAACATATATCAGTGCTCGCAAAAAGATAATATAAATGAGATAGAAAAAGTTCAATCATTCAGACAACTCGCGTTTGTCTAAACATGTCTTAGATCAAAAATCATTATTAGCACTGTCACTGAGATATGTTACCTAACTCAATAACACACTTTCGAGCTTTTCAGACGTTGCCGATGTGCAGCGGAGTCGTATCAGATTTTGCGGAAGAGTGTTTCGCACATCTATTTTGATAGTTTTTCACAAGCAAGGACCGATTGTGTATCAACAAAAACTATTTTCGACCGACTGTTTATTTTATCGAAACGGCCATCTTGGGATTTAGGAGGACGCGCAGGGAATTGTGGAAAATTATAGTTGAATCTGCCTTCAGTAGGGGTCTTTCAGCTTCCAGGACATTGAATCCGACTAACCGATGTTTACTGACGGGCACATCGTTCCTCGGCCGTCGTGCGCGTAACGGTTTTCAAGAGCGTTTGTACGCGCGATTGCAGAAGGTTACACATTGTGCCCGCACTTCGGTCTACCGCTCATTCATATCAATCAAACGACGCTTTATATCCAACACGCCGTCTACCGCCCATCGGTCCGGTAATGTGCCGGGCACGTCAGTTATCTGGGCACTCATTAAGAAAGTACGTCAGAGATGTAAAAATTCTGTACCACTCTATGAAACTGAATAAATCGGAATAAACTTTATTTCAAAATTACCCAGATAGACAGAAAGGTCAGATTGTTTATGGTTGAGGATTTATATTATCAATTGAATATTCATCTGTTTTGTAAAAAATAGGTTTTTCCAGATTGAAAATTATTAGATTTTAATGAAAATGCAAATCTTTTATTTTTGCTTATTTAATGATCTCGTAAGAGATTTATGAGTTTGTCGCATCTAGGCTATAAGAAAAAGGAGTTCTTACAAAAAATACTAAGGTATCTTTTTATAGAATAAGAGATGAACCTTTCAGGCGTTATTTCTGTTACGGAGGCTCATTCGTATTTTGTAATGATATTAAAGGTTTTATTTCTGAGTTTAATTGCATCAATTACAATCCTGATGATTGGTGGTTGTTTCTTGATTCATCCACACAAAGTTTTAAAGCAGTATTATTGCACAATGGAAATGTGTATGCGTCTCTTCCGGTAGCATATTCTATAAGTTTAAAAGAGAGCTACAATGATCTTTAACTGCTGCTTACTAAACTAAATTATGACGAAAATAACGGGCAAATATGCGGTGACTTAAAGATTATAACAATCCTACTTCGTCAACAAAATGGATTTGTTAAATTTCCTTGTTTTTTGTGTGAATGGCATAGTCGTGATCGTGCTAACCATTACATAAAAAATTTTGGACAGCTCGTCAAACTTTAACACCAGGTCCAACGAATATATTAGATGATCCATTAGTAAACACTACAAAGATACTTTACCACCTTTGCACATTAAACTTGGCCTCATCAAGCAATTTATTAAAGCTATGAAATTAAATGACCCTGGTGCTTTCAATTATCTCTTCATCAAGTTCCCAAACCTATCTCAAGCAAAAATTGATAAGGGAGTTTTGGATGGACCTCAAATAAGGGCTCTGATAAATAACGAAGAGTTTCAAAATAAAATGACAAAACTTGAACTTTTTGGTTGGACAGGCTTTAAAAATGTTGTATCAAAATTTTTGGGTGACAATGAGGATCCAGATTATAAAAAATATGTTGAGGACATGCTGACCGCATACAGAATTTTGGGATGTTTAATGAACTCAAAACATCATTACCTTGATTCAAATCTTGATTTTTTTCCGTAAAATGTTGGGGCTTTCAGTGAGGAACAGGGTTTCATCAGGATATTAAAACAATGGAACGAGAATACCAGGGTGTTTATAATGAAAATATGATGGCTGATTACTGCTGGAGCCTACAACGTGATACTAAAATATCACATAAACGAAGACCTATTTGCAGATTGTTTGAAACAAAAAAAGACACGTTATTCCGAAAAGAAAGGATAAAAATTGATCGAGTTCTAAAGAACAAAGGTCGTGAGCGGCAAGGGGATTCACGCTAAACAAGCACCCCATCGTGAGAGGCAAGGAGACTCACGCTAAATAAGCACTCATTTGTGAGAGGCAAGGGGGCTCTCGCTAAACAAGCACCCCATCGTGAGAGACAAGGGGACTCACGCTAAACAGACTTCCAAACTTCATATACCTTGACATTAACTGAGCTCAAGTCTCCAAATTTTATTCGTCAACGGACTCACAAACCCCAAACTCCAGAACCCAAATCCACAAACCTCAAACCCACCAACGTCAATTCCACAAACCCAAATACCTCACAGCTTATAATACCAATTTTATTGATTTTATTTATTACTTTTTCTTTAATTCTCGAAATTATTTGCAAATTGAAATTGATATTTCAATTGTTCTATACCGCTCCACCATGCGTTTTATTTTACCCTCCGAGTGTTCTATAGCGCGCCACCTAACCCATAGTGCTTGATACTTAATTTCTGAAAAATTAGTTCGTTCCATTTACAAAAGCGTATGTGCAACTTATAAATAATAAATTAAAGAAAATTTTAACTTAAAGATTTTGTGCACCATCTCGCCCCACCTTCCTCTATTAGGCAGAAGGAAATGATTGACAAAAAAATGGTCGCTGACTCCCGGACTATATGTGGCTACCATAAGGGTACGATGTAGCGTATCCTTCCTGTTCATTCGACCCGCCAGGGATAACGGAAAGATAAATAGGAAATTAGTTAAAAAGAAAGATAGGAATCAGCATCTGAAGGATTTCAAGAAAAATTAATACAACTCTTACACAACTACAGACACGACAATAAAATGGTACCCATCAGATTCTAAAATCACGACAGTAAAAGTCCAGAATTGTAAAATAGAAGGTACATAAAACCTCTTTCGTAGGAGAGAGAGGACATAACGAAGTTGTGGTCAGAAACCTAATAGAACCGACTCCAGCTCACACTTTTCACATAATGTACTGAAGGAACCCGATTATTCACGAATAATCGAATATTTACGAACTTAAATTGTTTACCTCTTCGAAAGAGGACCTTAAAACCCTCGTGACAGCGGTCAATAGGCACTTTAAAACAATTGGCATGAGCTCTGGACTGGATAAGCGTGCCTGCGTCCTTCTACACAAAGGAAGACAAGAAAATACATCATCACGAGACGATCAGGATGTTCGACTAATAGGTTCAAATACCATTCAACATCTTGATAATGGAGAAACATATGCATATTTTAGAATGCCGCAAGTGGAAAAAAAATATATGCGTGTGCTTAAAAAGCTACTTGAAAAAAGGTAACGCCAAATTCACAGCCAAATTTGGGCTACGGAATTATCTAGCAAGCATTAGATCCAGGCGACCAATATTCTAGCCGCTCCTATACTGTTCGACACATTTGAATAACTAAAATGGAACGTCTATGAGTTAAAGCAACTTGGCCTAAGCACACGCTAAATAATGACAATCCTATGAAGTCATTATCCTAGATCTTCCATACCTCGTATACAGGGGGTAGAGGTTTACTGAGCTTAGATTGTAGTCGTCGAAGAACGGCTCTGGCTACAACTGGTTCAGTTCTAAAATGCACAGATTCTCGAATGCGACTCATACATCAACACGAAGTCATCAATGCCGCGTGATGTCTATACCGCTCCGCAGGTAGGGCCATAGAGGATCTTGGTCTCCCGTCTGCTCATATCGACACTACAGATGGCCTAGCATCACTAACACCGTTGGTGATCGAAAATTGTGTACGGGAAGCAGAACGTTCACTTCTACTAAGAGAGCATGCTGAAAAGTCTCTCAAGACAGCGTTATGGACACCTTAGTTCACCGCGAGTGCATACTGAATGTACCTGTAGGTGATACTAATTGCCAAATGTACAAGGAAAAGCCACAAACACTTGGACATGTTCTCAGTGGACGCTCAAAGTATGCACGCTAAGGATACATAGAGAGACACAATGCGGCTTTAAAAGTGTTATATTACCATCTTCGGCTCTTCTTTGGCGTCAATTTAATGCCTGTCTTGCCATATCCCCAGGGGGAACTGGAATCCGTTGTCGAGTATGATCATCGTAAGATGTACTGGAATTTCTCATTCGCCATCACTCAATGTATCAGTGCTACAAAGCTTGATACTATTTACCAAAATCTGAGTACTAAGATAATTTACGTGATTGAATTCTCGGCACCAGTCGATGCTAATCTCACAGCAAAGGAGAAAACAAAACGACCCAAATATCAGGATCTTCTTTTCGAGATAAGTAGGCTGTACCAAGGCTATCTTGTGGTTCTCATAATCGCACTGCCTTGGAGGTATGAAAGCCTAATTTCTTAGCCAACTCATCAAAATCCCGAACTGCCAGCGTCTGGCTCATTCCATCGCCAGCTAGACGCGAAACGCTTTTTTCCTGGGATCAATTGATCTGGTACAACAACACTGTTCCTCATAAGATTGTGCAAAGGTTGGCAGCGTAAGTTGGTCTGCTGCGTAAGATCATCAGTTACTAGAGACCGGACTGTAAGCAACCCGTTATGGCTTACCTTGTAGAATATAAGGGACATAAGTGTACAGCGCACACGTTGCAGTTGCGTTCGGATTGATTATTTTTAAGAACCATCACTGTGTCCGCTGGAGCCTACAACTTCTCACTTATACAACTGTCTAAACTAACAAACACCTACCGAAGGTTTTCTTGTGTTGGCGTCGCGGTAGGACTTGATTTTTTATCTCATGATTTTGACCGCTATGCAGGCAGTAGTACTGAATTGATACGGTTTCCCATGCCAGGAAGACGGGGAACGAAGAGGAAAGGAAATAAAAGTAAGACAAAATCTCATCAATTATGATGGTTAGTCTAATAAAGATTTTAAACCACTTGCTGCTTCCCAAGGATCGTGACGGCAAGCCTGGAGCCACTGCTGGGTGTTGACTCGATACGGTATGATGATGATGGCAAGCTGCGTCCGATCTCATTAATCAAACAGCTGGCCAACAAGAACACCTGAGACAAACCATAAACATTGAAATATGAACTGTGCCTGCTAAGGACGCTTTGGCTAAAGTTAGAATTTTGCAGTCAAGCACTTCAGCAGAAATATCGTAGAAGAGCAACAAGTGGGATACTGCAATCAAAGAAGAATTGGAATATCTTTAATCTACGAAAGTGTGCAGTTTGAAACCAAAAGCGAAAGGGATACAACTGTAGCACGAACTTTGCTGCGAAGTATCCTAAGATACAGAAATAATCTTAATCTGTCAGAAGACCGAACAATGGAGCTTAAACAAGAGTTTAATTTGGCGTGGAGAAACGTCGAAAATGAAGATCAGTTAGAGGAAGCCGCATTATAGATCAAGCAGCGGCAATTTATGTCTTAGCACACCTATCATGCCAGTATAACCGCCTTTATGTTTGGCAGGGAAAAGTGGGCAACGTGTTAGGAGAGAATATCATAGATTCTTCTTATTTAATAACCCAGAGCTAGCCATAAAAATAAGTTATCAGAATCTAGCAGACAAAAAATGCTCAAAACCTGTAAAGAGATTGCATTCTGCTGTTGCACTAGCTGCCATCATACTCGAAGTGGAGCAGAAGCATCCTATTGATGAACGCCCTTTGAAAGATTTGGACAACGAAAACCAGATTGAATCTCAAGACATATATTCTAGAGACAATGCGCATCATGTACCACATCTACTAGAACAACATACGGACATTAATAATGATGATGTGAACAGCAAAATCTCAGAAAATCTATAGCACCTTGAGAGGAATTTTGGTCATGTTTTACTAGAGTGCAGACATGTATACCAAACACAAAGGCATTCTCTGTCCAAGGTGAAGATCACAAACGATATGCGTTCACTAATAGAACATCTGAACAAGAAGGGTTTACATATGCATTTAAACAAAACTGTTAAGTATTGTGCAAAAGTGGCAGCTACTGGAACGTTAGGCCGCAGAACTAGGCCTAAAAATTCAGTTTTCACGCAAGGAAGGCATCAAGGTCCACCATAAAAGACCAGATTGTATATGTAGGTCAACAGCATAAGGTGAAAATTGGATCGATTGAAGTAATATAAGAACGGTACATCGGTACATCGGTACATCGTGAGATTGACACTAGCAAAATTGGAAGACGTTCTGGAGTATCAGGAGCAGAGACATGATGTTCTTACTCCTAGCCTGCGTCAGTACAAGAAAAGTAGTGCAAGAAGGCAAGAAAATCGAAACTTTCAGGTAAATAAAATAAGGTTCTATCGTTAACTAAGTGTAAATTAAAATAACCAACAAAACCCAAAGTCCATCAATTAGAAGGCATGACTAACGTCGGGTGTTTCGGTAATGATGATCAGAAGCAATTCAGACGCTGCGTGGTTCCAACTAGAGAAAGCTAGAGCAAATATTAATCATGAACTGCAGCTGGCTAACATCAAATATTCATATATTTCAGTTTTTTGAAAAATGCAAGTGACTGAAAATCTTAGGCTCCAAACGTGGTGCGCAATTTTTGGTACAATTACCTGACAAACTTGCATCCTGCGTTGGCAAGGTGTTTTCAGAAGATGATCGAACAATCAGATCTGATGCCAGGCTTTATGCTTAGACGTAATACGTATATGTGGCCTAAAAAACTAGCAGCTCAAAATGCATGTGAATTTGGACCGATAGCCTATCTTCCAACAATTTGTCAATTCCTTACAGCTACACTAGCGGACCGAAGGAACCGAAAGCAGCCTCTAGAAAGTACCCTTGCAGACCCCAGTTAGTCCCCCTTCGGATCCTTCTTAAAAAACTAAAAAAACAGCAAGATCAAGTTTCAGATCATTGAAATACGGATTCAACGTTAAAAATTCCAATTATGTTTGCATGGAGTTCGATTAGATAAATGCAGTGCAATGCATTTAACCAGAGAAGAATTAGGCTGCGCGGAGCTAGAAAACGAGTATGAGAATTACATTGAGGTAATGGATGAGGGTGAATCATATAAATGCCTAGGTATTCTCGAATCTAGAGGAATTCAGCATACGATAGTTAACAAAAGCCTAACGATTGCACTCACTATAAGACTCATATTGGCTCTGAAGAGTTCTTTTAAATCGGCAAATAAGATCAAGGCAATCAACATCTATAGAATCCCAGTCCTCACGTACTTCTTTAGGCTCATAAAAAGATCGAACACCGACCTTGAGAGGTTAAAAAGATCCATATGCGTAAAAATGACGAAGCACCGAATGCACCACAGTAATTAGGCGATTCAAGGGGTAGTTCTATCATGACATAGAAGGAGTAGAGGCGTTGTAGATGTCAAAAATGTCGAAGTCACAAGTAATAAAGTTGCGAGACTACTTTAACAGCGAGCGAGACGTTCCGCTTTGCCTGTAAAGCGGATCTTGACTACACGCCCATGAATTTTCCCTCACCCAGATAACAATCGTGCGGACTTTTGACGAAGGTTGGACTGAGTACATGCGGCATTATCGCAGCAGCTAGTTTTTCTTCCCCAAGCACATACACTTGTTTATATTCTCTGCTTCCTGTAATATTTTGATTTGTCGTCCAATATTTCTATAATTTTTGTCAAATTTTTTATTCTATAGTCTAATCAAAAGTTTATGTTTGGTCTTTATATACAGTTCTCTATCTCATAATTTTATAAATTCTCATATAAAACTATAGGGCAATTCTACGGAACTTTTAGATTTGCAATTTTAAAAAAAAATTCTTTTGAACAGCACATTTTTCATATTTGGTACACACATTCACAACGTCAAGACCTAACAAAAACTGTATGCGTGATCGATTTTTACTTGACGTCGTGGATATTACATATTTTAATTTACATACTTCCTGCTTACCGCAAGAATCGAAGTTGAGATGTAAACAAACGCCTTCACCCAAACTGAGTTAGAAATGTGAACATATTAGACTTACAGAAGTTTTCGAGTCTCAAAAATTGCTCGAAACATTCAAAAATAGCTTTCTAGTACGTGTTTGAACTTTCTAAAATCATTTCTTCATAGATCGATTTTTTGATGATACAGAATAGGAATTTGTGTGCTTCAAATATCAATTTCTTTTAACGCAAGAATAAAGCCTTTTTCACGAAAGTTACTCTATATAGTTTAGTTCACAGCTGCGATATCGGTTATACAATGTTTGTTATGAATGTGCTTCAAGTAAAACTGAAATTTTCATATCAATAACGTTTTTGGAAAACATTTTAAAGCTGTTCTAACTTACTTAAAAAAGAGGCACATTAATCTGGGTGGTCGTGCTTGATTCCTCTTCGTAAGACAAACGAACTTGAAACCTGAGAAATAAACAAAATTTGACGGCATAAATTTCGTAGAACAAAATAGTAAAAAATTGAATAATTAATGAAAGTTGGTCACATGTTTTCCATGCTCATGTAACTATTTGTAAAATGATAGCACATATGTGAGATTTGTAGGTTCATTTAACATATATACCTTGTATTTTTTCAATTATTGATACATCAAAATATTTGACTGCGCTCCTACAACAATTTGGAAATCATATTATTAACAATCTTCGAAAATTAACTGAGTCACAAGCCTATTTTCAAAATTTTCATTTTCTAATGACTCTAATGACTTCCATGGAAAACTTTTTTCTTTGTCATACGTACCACTAAAAATGTTCATATAATAGTTAATATTTAATAAATAATAAGGTGCGAATTTGCAAATTTAAAAGTTCTGTTCCATAGGTAACTAAAGTAATCAAAAAGTGACTAGCTTGTTGAAAAAGTATGGAAAAGGAAACTATATTTGATTTAAGCATGCGAAGTAATTTTTTTCTTATCTTACGAAAAAGTGTTACTTTTGGCATACTTTCCTTGTAATGGCGGATAGAAAAAAAGAATTCAAGTCGAAAAGTCTCAAGCCATTTTTGGGTCCGATGCGTCTTTTGGGTACTACAGGGCATTGAAAATGTATGTAGGTGAACAGTTAGTTGCAAGTGTGCGTGCGAAGCCGAAGAGTAATATCTCCTACAGCGGTAACTTCACCTTGCTTCGAGCATTCAAAACGAAAAACAAATGGAATGTATTTGCCTGTTTAAATCGGGTGGGCTCGAGTTCAGTTGAACCGTAAAGTAACTTTGCAACCAAATTAATTTTTATATTAAAACATGTTCGAGATAAAACAATGGCTTACCGAATTTCGTGCATGGAAAAAATGGATATATAGGCCAGGTTCACAGAAATTTGGTGAGCGTAGCGCAAATAATTTCAGTGAGCCCAGCTAATTCGCATATTATTGCA
>JAAAKG020073477.1:0-17178 GCA_010014905.2 Druon quercuslanigerum
ATCCGGGTGATTTAAGGAAAGCGAAAGTTAGCTCACACGACATTGACTGATCCTCCACATTTCTGTGGAAGATGCCGGGCATCCTCTTATCGAGGAGCTCTTCTCGGAAGTTTTTCTCCTCTGCTTTCTGAATCCGAGCTTTCAGGAGTGAGTACTCGAGATAGATAAGGTTTGACGAATTCTGCTCACCCCTGATACTGAAGTTAAATCCGAGTGTTTCAGCAGCCTTCTCTGCTGCTTTGTACAGAAACGCTTCTATGCCCATTTCTTCATGCTCCCTGTACGTTTAAAGAAGAGGGTCTCTTCGATTTGCGACTCTACGCGCTGTACCCAAAATAATCCTGTTGCTAAGACCTTCAAGATTCAATATTCCGCGACCGCCTTGACGGCGTGAGATGTAGAGTTGCGGAAAAGAACACTTAAGATGCATGCTTTTGTTTATATGCATAACGTTTCGTGTCCCGCAATCAAGAGATCTGAGCTCGTTTTTCGTCCATGGAACCACTCCAAATGAATAGAGTACTACTGGGACGGCAAGCATATTTATTGCAGATACTTCGTTTCTCGCCGACAGTTCGGAAGACCAAGAGTATCTTTTATAGATGTCACATCCTGAATGCGGCTCTGTGGCACGTCGAGGTATGTATAAGTCTCTCCAGCGCAAAGGTGTCGTATAGCGCTTCTCTCGACGAGCTCAGGGACTTCAGAGATGCCACTAAGTTTTCCTCGCTTTAAATAAACCGTGGCGCATTTTTCAAACCTTAATTCCATTCCTATTTCCTTAGTGTATCTTTCGACACCATGCAAGAAAAGAAATAGTTAAATTATAATAAGTAAAGGGAAAAAACTTCCCTCTGTGCATATGACTTTTAAAATTAAAGGTTTTATCGTACCTGGCGACTTTTTCTCCAAAAATCGTATTGGTTTATTCGTAATTTTATTTTTTACGTATAAAATAAAAACTACGTGTGCTTAAAAAAAAATATTCGAAACAAGTTTAAAGATCTTTTTGGATTTGATGATTTTTGCCTGAAAATTTTTTTTCTTATCTTAGATAGTTTGACAGAAAAAGGTACTTTTTGTCACTATGTTTCGTTTACTTCCTTTTTTTAATATTGTGTCGTGGTTGGCTAAAAATGATTCGATTTTTTGTTGTTAATTTTTAAAAAGCTGTGACTCTGATAGCTTTCTTTCTATCTAGAAAAGTCGTATAGGTAAATTGTTCGACTTTTCAATTTCTATACACAGCAGTATTTTTTCGAAAGTTATCGTGCCTTCAGACCACCGACGTTTTTTCGAAATCAGGGGGTCTCAAAACGTGCAGATTTTGAAAAAAATATTAAACAATACGCATCTGCTGTTTTTCGTTTAATCTTATCATACCGTCGGCAGAAGGGCACACATTTTGTGACTTTCTTATTTTGAGTTAAATATCCCACTATTTCATTTTTTTAAGTTGATATGCTTGGTTAAAACTTAAACTTCTTTGCTAAAAATTCGCTTTATTGGTTAAGATTGATCAATTTTTTGAACATTGAATAATTATTAATAATTCTTGTTAACAATTAATATGATAATAATATTGATAATTGGTCGGAACAATTAACTAAACGACTAGGTCAAACATATACATATATTATATGTCAC
Organism: Druon quercuslanigerum; assembly: GCA_010014905.2. Lineage (NCBI taxonomy): Eukaryota > Metazoa > Arthropoda > Insecta > Hymenoptera > Cynipidae > Druon > Druon quercuslanigerum. Next base: position 1,648 of record JAAAKG020073477.1, read on the forward strand.
ACACGGTTGTTTTACATCTTTAATGAAACACTGAGAAAATATTGGGTGATTTTTGCCTACTGGACAAGCCCTAACTTCGTCTGGGGGCATATTGTCAACTGTGCCTCTTTTAATGTTTATTGTTACTCTCGCACAAGCACTATTTCTTCTATATATTAGTTGAAGAATTTCATTAGTATCCAATATTGTGATAAAGTCCCCATCAAATGTAGATAATACAATGTATTCTCGGGTTGTCACGCGCATACAGCTATTATATTTTAGACGCAAATGAATTGATTCATTAACAGAAAGAGCGTATCTTCGAAATTCGAATCGCTTGTTCAGATTTGTGCGAGGAATAAGCCGAATATATCCAAGTTCTCCTAGTTCATGTCCAAGGAGTCGAACAGGAGAATGCACGCTAGGAGGGGACCTAGACCTGGAACGAAGAAAACGCTCTGCCGGATAATTCAGGTCAAATGAATGTTGTCTCTCAGAAGGAGCGACGAAATAAAGTTTGCTAATAGGATTTCCGCCGGACTGTGAACCTAAGTCTTGCTTCTTTTCAGAAATTATCTCTCTGATGATTCAATCAAAACATTGCGAAATTATTTAGAAAAATATTAATTTTCCACCATACAGGTTGTTTTTGTTAAATGTACATATAACATACGATTTCAATCTATTAACAAACCATTATAAAAAAAAGAGTTTACAATATATCGAATTCTGATTTAAATAATGTAACAGTCAGTTTATGTTAGCGAATCAGTTTTTTTAAATAATCATTTTAAAAATATTTGAAATACATAATAATAATACATAATAAGTATTGAAGAAAGTATTCTGTGAAGAGAATTTCAGTGTCAGAACGTTCTTGTTGAAAACGATTAAAGCTCACAGTACTCAACTTGCAATTAATTCTGTTCAAGATAGGATCGGGACAGAATATATTTCACACTACTACAACAAATTTGAGAAGAATTTAAATTTAATTACACTTTTCAAATACAAAATTCAGATTAAAACATTTTACACAAACCAAAACACTTTAATATCTAATTTTAAGATCATTTATTAAGAAAAATTTATGCCTTTTACCTCGTGATATCGCCAGAAACCAATTGAGCTGTCCCATGGCAAAAGCTCCCATTTAACTTCTTATCCCTCCTCCTTTTTCCCAGTTCCCTTTCTTTCAGGGCCTGTTCACTCAGCCTCCATGTTGCCGTCTCCACCGTCACGGCTACACCGAAGTGCGCACGTACAAAAATCCACCCTGCTGCTAAGAAAATCTTTGGATTTTCCTAGATGCTCACAGCCACACCGAAGTGTGCATGTCAAAAAATCGGGTTTTTCAGGGTATAGATTTGTCTAAACCCCTAGACAGGGCACCACGAAACTGAGTTGAAAACCGACCCTTACAAACTTGCATCTGAACGCGCTCAATTTGAATGAATTGCTTCAGGACCTTATGGTTTCTGGCACCTTTACATCGAATATTGCTAACTTAAATCTAATTTGCTGAAGTACATAAAATTACGCAGTCTTACAATCGCAGTTATCTAATTAACACTATAATTTCTTATTGACTATGTATAAGCTTACTTCTATCCAGAAGAAATTCATTGCTTTATTTTTATAATCTATCGTCACAGAAAAAAGAAGGATAAACTTTACCTTAAAGTTGATAGTATAAAACCTCATTCCGCTAAAAAATTACATTTAACAAATTTTATAATTAGTTCCTGATGTGATGCGTTCCTTCAAATTAAAATGTACATAAGGGTGCAGAATCGCCAGCTGCACTTTTTTATCAAACAATTTTTAAACAAATAATTAAAAGTCAGGTGTGGTTTAGAGATCCGCTGTATGAGATTTTTCTTTTTCATTATTTTTTTGTATGTTGTTTTATTTCTAGTGGATAGAAGATGCATGTATTTGATTCATATAAAATAAAAGTATATCCTTTTATATTGGCATCATTGCAAACAATTTTGTAAGTTCTTTTTACTACTTTTCAAAGAAAGTAATAATATTTTCTTGCTATTTTCCTATTTTTCTATACCAAGAAACTTTATTTAATCTACTTCTTGTATTTTATAACCAGCACATCAGATGCAGTTTTTTTATTTTACCGCTTGAATGTAAACCGAACAAATAAAACCCAATAAAAAATTTTACTAGGGTTTCGCTGAAATTGAATTTTTTTGTTGTTGAAAATTTACCAGCACAAGTTGATAATAATTAAACCTCATTCTACAGCTTTGCATTTTTTTATTTAAAAATTCAACCATGTGGTACTATGTTATTTTGTAAAGTATCTTAGATGACATCTATTCCACCGATTTGATAAAATTTTTTTTTGCAAAGTTATGAGTTTTAAATTCTAGTCCTTTGTCGGTCGCAATATTTGGGCGCTTTCGGCCGGTTATTTACTGCAATCCAGAAGATTATCGTCTTCAGTTGCTGGACAACAAAAAACTAAAGAAAAAAATAAGTGTTAAATTACTATTTCTACATCAAGATTCAACCATTTCAAACCACAAATTCAAAGCTTTCTATATTAGAGAATTAAAATTCAAATGTTTTGCTTGAAAATATTCAGTCTTAATTTAATCGTATTAAATGAACAGTCCAATATTGATAAATATTAAATATTCTTCTATTTCTGAATTACGCACTGTAAGCTAAATGATAGCACAATAGAAAAAGATATCAAATCAACTTATTATTTTAAAAACTTTTGAAATCGAAATGGCAAGATTTTTCTTCTGAAACATTTTTAAAATATAGGACTATAGGTTTAGGTTTATTCCACAGGCCTGATAAATGGCCTTATTTAATCATGGTAAGGAAAAAGTAATTATTCTTCAGTAAATAATTTGCGTTAGGACTTTGACTAAGTAATATTACATTGCGTCATCTAAGTACAAATATGCACATAAGTAATTGTTATTACATTGCCTTAAATTTTTGATTATCCTCATTATTGTTATTTCATTTGCATCTAATTTTTGTATTACCTCCATCATTTTTGTTTTAACTATCTCAAATCTTTAATATTATATACATTCAGTAATATACACAACCCTTTGGAACTACATCTATCAAATTTAATGAACCAAGTCTCATCTTTCATGAATTGAAACGGTAGAAAATATTTAAAATTTATAATAATTACCACACGCAAGTATCCAAGTCTCTAGTAGATATATCCACCCGCACTATTATTGTAATATTATTGAACGTTTTAATTTATTGAAGGTGAGACTTGGTTCCTGAAATGGGATAGGGGTAGTTCCTCGGAATTGTGGAATATTAGTGTGAGGGTGGATCTATATCATTAAGACTTGGAAAGCTGCGTGTTGTAATTATTTAAAATTTGTGATAGGGCCAGTACCTACAGATCGTGGAATATTTCTGAGCAGAGAGATATATTAAATAGACTCTAGGAAAGTATTCTGAGGTGATTCTTTTTAATTCAAAATATTTTTGGAGGTTTTATTTGAAGACAGCTTATACTAGTTTCGTTAAATTTGGCAGTGCTAGTTCCCAGGGGTTATGGGGTATTACGGTGAGGTAAGACCTCCTTTTTGAGTACTTTTAGGAGGCCATAAATAGCACAAAATTTGGATGCGCTTTCATTTAAGTTATTTACTTATGATATAAAGAAAATATTCAAATTCTTTTGTGGCGGTGCTAGCAGAACGCACCTAAACTGGATCGGCACGAAGAGGAGGTTCATTAGAAGAAATCCTGTTTGGAAAATATTGTCTCCTAGAAAAATAGAACCAATATTACGTTAGCTATTATGATACACTACAATCGGTTTAGGAGGTATGGTATTTTCAAAAAAGTTAGGTCACAACATTATAAATCGTTTAACTCCCTGAATTTTAAAAATGGTGAAAAATATTTTAAACTGTAAATTTCACTCATTCTACACTAAATGTTAACTAAGTTTTAAAAAATGATTAAAACCCCTATAATTCGGATATTCACGAAACGGAATAATAATAATTAGAGCCGAAACTCAAATGGGGCTTGCAAAGCAACTCAATACGATTTTTTAAAACATATTTTTATGGTCTTGAAGTATTTGGGAAGCATGGGGCTAAGCAGGAAATTTACAAACATGAATTTAAATTACCCTATGAAGCATGCTCAAAATATAGAAAGAAACGAGCCTTTCAAACCATATTCAATCGCCATTTTATTGTTTTAATTCAAGTTTTATCCAGAACAGATTACAAAGAATATTACATTTTTGTTTATGTCTACTTGCTGAATTTATAACACAATTTCTGTAGTGAATCGGATTCTGCAATATTTTCAATAAAAGATTTTGTGATAAGTTTATTTTTGCCCACAGAACAATCCCTAAATTCAACTGAAGACATATTTATTACTGCGGCACTTATCATATTAATTTTTACTTTGGTATGACTTCTATCGCTACTATACATTCGCCTAAGAGTCCCGTTATAATCTATTATTGCATAAACATCACCATTGCATGCTGTTAATACAATATATTTTTGGGTTGGTACGAACCTATAGATTTTAGTTTTTTGTTGTAATGTAATTGATCAATTGGCAGGAAAAACGTATCTTCAAAGTTCGAATTAAATGTTCCGATTTTCGACGGGACTAAGCCGAACACATCCAATACGTTGAGGTGCATGACCAAGTAACGTAGAAGTAGCAACCTAAGAAGTAAAAGACCGGTCAGGAGAATGCTGTATGTCAGAAGAAAAAGAACCGATATTGCGATCGTTATTAGGAATTCTTTCGGACTGTAGTGAATCGTAATTTGCAAACTCTTGAATAAAATTCTTTGGGAAGATCGGCTTCTTTATACCTAACGGACATTCCCTTGCTTCGTCTGAAGTCATATTGTGAATTGCGCCGCTTGTAATATTTATTTTTACTCTCGTACGATTAGCATCTTTTCTATATATTCCTTGAAGCACCCCAATATTATTCATTATTGCAAAAACTTCCCCATTAAATGTAGATACTACAATGTATTCTCGAATTGGCACGGGGATATAGGTATTTTGTTTTATTCGCATCTCAAGTGATTCATTGGCATGAAAAAAGTATCTTCGAAATTCGAATCGCTGGTTCTGATTTGTGCGGGGAATGAGTCGAACAAATCCAAGCCTCTCTACTTCAATTCCAAGTAAGCTAGCAGGATAAGGCTCGGTAAGGAGTGACCTGTGGCGAGGGGAAAGTCTCTCCGGAGAAATACGAATTGGAGAACGTTGTCTGCCAGAAGAAGAAGAATCGATATTACGATCGCTGTCAAGAATTCTGTCGGACTGTAGTGAATCGTAATTTGCAAAACCTTTAATAAAATTCTTTGGAAAGATTGGCTTCCTTGGGCCTAATGGACAATCCCTAGCTTCGTCTGGGGTCATATTGTGAATTGCGCCGCTTACAATATTTATTTTTACTCTCGTACGAACAGTATCTTTTCTATATATTCCTTGAAGCAACCCAATATTATTCATTATTGCAAAAATTTCCCCATCAAATGTAGATACTACAATGTATTCTCGAATTGGCACGGGGATATAGGTATTTTGTTTTATTCGCAATTGAAGTGATTCATTGACATGAAAAACGTATCTTCGAAATTCGAATCGCTGGTTCTGATTTGTGCGGGGAATAAGTCGAACAAATCCAAGCCTCTCTATTTCACATTCAAGTAAGCGAGCAGGATAAGGGTCGGTAAGGAGTGACATGGACCTGTCGCGAGGCGAAAGTCGCTCCGGAGATGTGCGGTTTGGAGAACATTGTCTGGCAGAAGAAGTAGCACCAATATTACGATTGTTATCAGGAATTGCGACGGGCTGTAGTGAATCGTAATTTGCTAACACTTTAATAAAATTCTTTGGGAAGATTGGGCGCTTTATGCCTACTGGACAATCCCTAGCTTCGTCTGGGGTCATATTATCAACATTGCCGCTAATAATGTTTATTTTCACTCTCGCACGATCAAAATTTCTCCTATATATTCCTTGAAGAAACCCACTATTCTTCAATATTGCGGAAACGTCCCCATCACATGTAGATACTACAATGTGTTCTCGAATTGGCACGGGGATATAGGTATTTTGTTTTATTCGCAATTGAATTAATTCACCAGCAGGAAAAACATATTTTCGAAATTCAAATCGCTGGTTCGGATTTGTGCGGGGAACAAGCCGAAGATATCCAAGTTCTCCTAAATCATATCCAAGTATTCGAACAGGATGACGCTCGTCAGGGGGTGATTTAGACCTTTGACGAGGAGAAGGACGCTCAGGAGAAGTACGGTCAAGAGAATGTTCTCTGCCAGAAGAAGAAACGAAAGAATGTTTGCTAGTAGTATTGCCGTCGGCCTGTGAACTTAATTCTGCAAGAAGAAGTTAAGGATTTATTTATTTTTAAACATATCTGAGTCTAATATCTTTGTTTGAACTCAATGTTTTATTACAGGAGGCATCTTTCTGATAATTCATTAAAAACTTTGAAAAATAGTTTGGAAACACAATAACTTTTCACCATACGGGTTGTTTATGTTAAATGAACATGTAACATACGATTTTAAGCTAACCTTATAACCTTTATAAAATAAATAGCCCGCAATATTTTCAATTCTCATTCAAATACTTTTATACTCAGTTTATATTATAAAATAGGACTTTCCAAACAATAATTTAAAATATTTTTAGTGTATACTTCAATTCAACTATTTTAAAGCACCTCTTTATACTTTATTTTTCTTTCCATTTAAAAATACTTTAAAAGCAGCAGAGAAAGTATTCTGTAAAGAGAAATTAGGGGTCAAAACTTATAGTTTGAAAATTATTGAGGCTCATAGTAATCAAATTTCACCTGAATCATTGTTTTATTTTTAGTTTTGTGATTCATCTTGAGTTACTTTGAATTAATATGTACATTAGAGCACACTATTCGAAGGTGTACTTTTTTCTTCAACAAATTAAAAAACAATAATTAAAAGTCAGATCGTATTTAGAGGTCCCCTATTTCAGATTTTTATTTTATTTTGAATTGTATGAATGTTGTATTCTTCCAAATATGTGCAAAGTGCATGTATTAAATTTACATAAGAGAAAATTATATAAAATAACTAAATGACTAATGTTTACAGAAAAATGTAGAAGAAGCAAGATCAAATTATTATTTTTCTTGCAAATGAGCTAAAAATTTGTCAATTAATGATTCGAAAATCTTACAATTTACAAAATAATAGTCACGAACTTCCCAATTCGCCTCCCTACTCTTATTTTCAAGGATTCATTGCTTCCCTTGTTTTATCGTTTTTCAGCTTGAATGTAAACAGGTTGGTACTAAAAACTTCACTTAGTGCTAAATCCTTCAAAAAACGTAGTCTGTTGATATTTAAGATTTTAACCATATGGTTAAAAATGCTACTGTTCAGACATAATTTTTATCAAATTCAACCATTCAGTCAAAGGACTTTATTTTTACTAATTGGAAATTACATTAATTTGATAAAAAATGATTCCTTTGCGGTAATCTAAATAGTGTATTGTGCACCAATAATATCTATCTCTCTATCTATCTATCAAACTATCTATCTATATATTTATATATAAATGTATATGTACGTATATTATATAGTATTATATTCACCTATGGAATTAAGGACGACCAACAGAGTGAAAACGAAAGTAGAGACCATCCTCATTTTCACAAAGCTAAGGGAAAACTGATTAATGCTTCAGTGAATAATTTGTATAATAATTCACACTATGGAATATTCCATTGCGTCATCAGAGTACACATATCGACATAAGTAGTCGTTATCTCACCTATATGTGAGATAGCGACATTATAGACTTGAAGAGTGTCCTTCAGAGATAATTATATTTTTCATGCATTTTTAAATATCATTATTATAGTAATTACATTCGCATATGAATATTTTTATAAGATTCATAACTTTTGTTTTAATCATGAAAAATATTATTAAAATAAAATAATTCTATTTTTCGTTCACACAATGCCAGAAAATAAATCGTTGAATTTTATTTATGTAAGTTAGATCTATTTATAGTTAAATTATTTGACTTTTTAATTTCTATACATATCAGTATTTTATTGAATGTTATCGTGCCTATAGACTACCGACGGACAGACAAACACCATCATAAAAATGTATTTTTCTCACTCAGGGGGTATCAAAACATGCAGATTTTGTGAAAAATATCAAACAATACACATCTGCTTTTTGGCTTTAATCTTGTCATATTATCGGGAGGGGGCACACTTTTTGTCAATTTCTTATTTATCCTTCTAATTAATTTTTTTAACCTAATATGTTTGGTTAAAAGATGAGCTGCTTTGCTAAAAAGCCCGGCTTAAATCTGAGCTCTCCAGCCGTAAACTGGCTAGCCCCGACATACATTTTCACCTTTAATAAATATTATTTAATGGTAAGTATTATAATTAAATAAATCTTTGTTATATGGGCTCTTCATTTTGTCCTTTAATTTAAAATTTTGCTTTATAAAAAGTGAAAACAAGAATTTGTTCTATAGAAGATGTCTTATAAAGAGGATGAGATTTCGCGAAAACAATGGCGTGTATCGCAATTCTTAGTAGATCTTTCCTCAGAAAGGTGGTTCGGAGAAATAGTACTAGCGCTTTTAAATCGGAAAAATGGAGAAACGAAGATATGAAATTTCTAAAAAAGGAAAAATTGTTGTGATATAAGATAACAATACGCGAAGAGCATCCTGGCCATTGAGTATTGTTGAAGAAGTTTTTGCCGGAAGGAATAACGTAGTTCATGTAGCAAAAGTTAGAACTGCAACATGAATTTTTTGTTGCATTGTGATTAAACTCCATCGCTTACTAATGTGTGATGGCAGAAAGTCATCATCGTGGGAAGAAAATGTGCTAGTTGGAAGTATTCAAATCAATTTCGAATATTCAAATTATCGATGTTATCGATTTATGGAAATTTTTTTATTAATTGTTAAAAATCTTGAATTTGACAAATGTTTGTAATATAGATATTAAAAAACAGAAACAACAATTTGTTTAGTTATTTGACGAAGAATGAAAACATGAAATCTCTACCACTTTTTAATACAAATTACAAAATTTTATGTTAAATCCATTTCTGGCTTGATTATTATTACTTCAAGCGAAGATTTTCGTCTGTCAAAGATCAAATTTCTCTTAAAAAAGAAAATATTTGAGTTCTCCATTTAATTTTAAAACATTAAATTTAAACAAACAATCAATTGTGTGCGAAATATCTCACTTAAAAAAAAGAAGAATTTCCAACCAAAAACTATGCCTTTTATACAAAATTTTTCAATTTCCAACCAAACAGTTGCATTTTTATGCAAGGAAGATGTAATTTCTGCTAAAGCTTAAGAAGACAAATTTTAAAAACAGAGTTGAATTTTTAAAGAAAAAGCTTTATTTCTTTAAAGAAATTTGACATTTCTTCTGAAACAGATACATATTTTACAAACCTTAAATATAGTTTAATTTCTATGCAAAAAAGATTCCAGTTTACTTTTCAACACAAAAATAAGAGTGGTAAACAGTAAGTTAATTTTATGTTAAATAGACGACTTTTTAACCCAAAAGTGTGTAAAAATATGAAATCTAAACAAAAGTATTTTTTTTAGAAAATGGTTCAATTTTCAACAAAACAATTGCATTTTTATCTAAAAAATAAGCAATATTTGAACATACTGAAAAAGATGAACTTTTAATTAAAAAAAGAAAAACAATTTTTCAGAAAAAATATTTTTCATAAAAAACAAGAATTCAGTTGACTTATCAGCAACAAAATATGAACTTCGAACAAAAGGTTATGGTTCTATGAAAAGAGCTGCATTTTTAACACAAAAATACTCGATAATTTAAACTGAAAAATTAAGCATTTTAAACATTTATAAATTATAGATTTATAAAATTTAGATTATGTTCCAAAAATATAAATCCACGTTAATATTTTTATTTTTCTAAATTAAATATTCAATCAATGAACTTTAAAAAAACTTTTAATTATATTATTAAGTTATTTTAGCCTGGAGACATTAAAAAAATTTTATTTAAAATTTTCTTTAACTTAAAAATTCTTAAATTAAAAGCTAAATTATTTTAATTTTAAATAGTTCAATCATCCTTGAAAAGATTTCACATTTTCTAAATAACTTTTTAAATTAATTGAATTGGTCCTAAAACTTGTAGAAAAACCTGCAAATTAAAAAAAATGCCTTCAAAGGATTTATAAATAACACTTGAACATTACTTATTTTTAGGAAAAATTAGAGTAATTTCAAGAGATATTTAGAATTTTTTTAAAAGATTCCTAGGAAAATTTGCTAGGATAATTGAAAATTATTTTATCACTTTGAAAAATTATTTTAACAGAATGTTTAAAAAGAGTATAAAAAAATTCCAAAATTGGCAAGAAGGCCCTGAAAGATTTAGAGAATTAAAAAATACATTGCTGGATTTCCTAAAAATTGTCAGAAAAATTCTATTCATTTTTAAATATGTTCATTTCAAGTTTTTAATCTTTTTTTTAACTTTTCAAAACTTCAAAATGTCTCTTACAATTACTGCAAAATTTTCTACAAATAATAAGTGTTTACGTATTATTTCGACAAAAAAATTCAACAATTTCACCTATAAAGTAAACATTTTTTTAATAGCACAATAAAAATTGTAACGTTTAAAAGTTTAGAAGCTTTGCGAAATTTTACCAATTTAAAGCTTTCTATATATATTCTATACACTAAGTCGTTTTGAAGTTAAAAATAGTTTTTCAAGATCTAATCGAACCTTCACATTTTTTTAATGACTCAGACTTTTGAATTTTATTTCTAAAATTATTTATTCATTTATTTTTATTTAAAGTTGATAAAATACTACTGTTTTTATCAAAAGTTATCAACTATAAAGGCTTTTAATTTTTAAATGTTTAAGTCACTAAGATCGCACTTTAAAATTCTTTAAATTAAAAATATACGCTTAAATACAACAATCTTAGATAAAGAATTTTTTAAGTAAAAGATTTCTAAATTATACACTGCAAACTGAGTAATAGCATAATGGAAAAAGATATGAAATCAACTTATTATTTTAAAAACTGTTGAAATCGAACTTGGACAGAATTTTCTTCTGAAAGAAAAGAGATTACTCTTTATTGAATAATTTACGTTAGAACCGTAACTAAGTAATATTACATTGCGCCATTAAAGTACAAATATGTACATGTCACATGTATGTGAGATAACGACAACACAAGCGTCAATATTGTTCTGCAGAGGTCATTACACTGTCTTACATTTTTCATTATCCTCATTATAATTATTTCATTTGTATCTAAATTTTTTTATTACATCCATAATTTTTGTTTTAATTATCGATTATCCGTTCAAACTATGCTAACAAAATAAATAGGTTAATTTGAATAATAAAAGTCAAATTGGTTCGTTAAATGGGATAGGGGTAATTCCTAGGGGGTGCGTAATATCACTGTGGAGGCAGATATGTTAAATAGAGACGTGGAATGTTTTTTAGTCATTCAATTTAATTTTACTTTTTTTGCGGTTTCAGCTGAAGACAACTGAGAGTCGACTCAATAAATTTCACAGGATTAGCTCCTAAGGGTTGCGGAATATTACTGTTGGAATAAATATATCAGAGCGTTTAAAATTTGTCCTGGGTGATTATTTTAATATGTGTGAGTGTGGATGTATATAATAGAGACGTGAAAAGCTGCGCGGGGTAATTATTTATAATTTGAAATATATTTTAACGTTTTAATTGATGCAAGATTGAGACTTGGTGAATTATATGTGATAGGGCCAGTACCTACAGATCGAGGAATATTACTGCTTAGAGAGTTAAATTAAATAGCGTCTTGGAAAGCTTTCTGAGGTGATTCTTTTTAACGGTTAGTTCCTAGGGGTTGTGGAATATTACTGTGATGTAAGAGACCAGAAATAGCATCATATTCGCATACGCTTTCATTTAAGCTGCGTGCGTAAGATATTTTGAGGACAATTTGTAGGCGACATGGGTTCTTTCTGAAAATTAGGTTTTGCGGTTTTTGCGAGCACCTCCGCCCAAAAGTCGGCTTTTTTGAGAAAACTGAAAAAGCCCAAATATCGGCATCGATGCCCAACAAAATCCACAAGAAATCCCAAAAATATGGCATAAATAAAATATTCAAATTCAGTTGTGTAGGTGCTAGCGAAACGCATCTAAACTGGACCTGACACGAAGAGGCGGTTCCTCAGGACAAGTCCTGGCAGGAGAATATTTACTTCCAGAAAATAGACCCAGTATTACGTTCGCTATTAGGATCCAGTAAAATCGGTTTAAGAGGTATGGTGTTTTCAAAAAAGTTAGTTCACAACATTATAAATGTTGTAAGCTCCCGAATTTTAAAAATGATGAAAACTAATTCTAACTATAAATTTCACTCATCTAACACTAAATCTTAAACAAGTTTAAAAAAAATTATTAGAACCCCATATAATTCTGATATTTAGGAAACGAAATAATTATATTTAGAGCTTAAACTCAATGGGGCTTGCAAAACAACTCAATACAATTTTTTAATACATATTTTTTATGGGCTGAAAGTATTTGGGAAGAGGGGGATAAGCAAGAAATTTATAGACATTATTTTGGATTACCCTTAGGAGCAGGTGCAAAAGATAGAAAGAAAGGAGCCTTGGGAACCATATACCATCGACATTTCATTGTTTTAATTCAATTTTTATCCGGTCCGGATTGAGAAGAATATGAAATTTTAGTTTACATCTACTTACTGAATTAATTATACAATATTTTTAGTGAATCAGATTCTGCAATACTTTCAATAAAAATTTTTGAGATGAGATTTTTTGTGCCTACAGGACAATTCCTAAATTCAACTGGAGACATGTTGATAACTGCAGCGCTTATCACATTTATTTTTACTCTAGTATGACTTCTATCCCTCCTATACATTCCCCGAAGAGTCGCGCTATAATCCAGTATTGCAAAAGCATCACCATTGGGTGCTGATAATACAATATATTCTTGGGTTGGCACGAGACCAAAGATTTTAGCTCTTTCCTGCAATATAATTGATGCATTGGCAGCAAAAACGTATCTTCGAAATTCGAATTGAATGTTCCGATTTTTGACAGGACTGAGCCGCACATATCCAAGACGTCCAGGTGCATGACCAAGTACCGTAGAAGTAGGCCTACCGGGAGGAGAATTCGACCTGACTCGAAAAGGAGGAACCTCAGAAGTAGAAGTCTGATCAGGAAAATGTTGTCTACCAGAAGAAGGAGAGCCGATATTACGATCGTTATTGGGAATTCTTTCGGACTGTAGTGAATCGTAATTTGCAATTTCCTTGAGAAAAGTTTGCGGGAAGATTGGCTGCCTAGGGCCTAATGGGCAATCCCTAGCTTCGTCTGGGGTCATATCGTAGAGTGTGCCGCTTATCATGTTTATTTTTACTCTCGTACGATCACGATTTCTTCTATATATTCCATGAAGCACCCCACTATTATCCAATATTGCAAAGACGTCCCCATCACCTGTAGATACCACAATGTATTCTCGAATTGGCATGGGGATATAGGTATTTTGTTTTACTCGCAATTGAATTAATTTACCCACAGGAAAAACGTATCTTCGAAATTCGAATCGCTGGTTCTGATTAGTTCGGGGAATAAGTCGAACAAATCCAAGGTTCTCTATTTCATATCTAAGCAATCGAGCAGGATGAGGCTTTCTAGGAGGCGACCTGGACCTTTGGCGAGGAGAAGGCCGCTCCAGAGAAGTACGGGGAAGAGAATGCTGTCCGCCAGGAGACGAAACACATGAACGTTTGCTACTAGGATTGCCGTCATATTGTAAACTAACATCTGCAACAAGAAATTGGGGATTTATTTTTAGTTAAATAAATATGAATCTAATATCTTTCTTGGAACTCAATGTTTCATGACAGAAAGCATCTTTCTGATGATTCATTTAAAACTTTAAGAAATAATTTTGAAATATAATAACTTCCCACCATATGGGTTCTTTTTGATAAATTAACGTATAACATACGATTTTAAGCTATACAATAACCTTTATAAAACAAATAGCTCGCCATATATTCAATTCTCGTTCAAATACTTTTATACTTAGTTTATATTGTCAAATAAGACTTTCCAAACAATCATTTAAAGTATTTATAATATATAATTCAATTGCACCTATTTCAAGCACCTGTCTATACTTTATTTTTCTTACCGGTCAAAAGTACTTCAAAAGCACTCGAGAAAGTATTCTGTAAACAGAATTTAGGCGTCAAAACTTTTAGTTAGAAAATGATTGAGGTTTAAAGTAATCCAATTTCACGTGAATCATTGTTTAATTTTTATATTTGTGTTTCATCGTGTGTTACTTTAAGTTAATATGTACATAAGGGTACACCATCCTAAGGTGTACTTTTTTATTCAACAAATTAAAAAACAATAATTAAAAGTCAGATGTGATTTAGAGGTCCCCTATTTCATATTTTTGTTTTTTATTAAATTGCATGAATGTTGTTTATATATATGTATGTATGAATATATTTATATATTATAGTATTATATTCACCAAATGAATTAAGGATGACCACCAAAGTGAAAGCGAAAGCAGAGACCGTCCTCATTTCACAAACCTGAGGGAAAACTGATTCATGCTTCAGTGAATATTTCGTGTAAGAATTGGAACTATGGAATATTCTATTGAGTAATAAGAAGTGCAAATAAATACATAAGTAGTCGTTATCTCATATATATGTGAGATAACGACATTATAGACGTGAAGATTGTCCTTCTTAGATAATTATATTTTTATACATTTTCCAATGTCATCATTATCATTATAACATTCAAAAATGAATATTTTTTACAAGATTCATAACTTTTGTCTTAATTATGAAGGATGTTATTAAAATTGAATAATTCTATTTTTCG
Source organism: Druon quercuslanigerum (assembly GCA_010014905.2). Taxonomy (NCBI): domain Eukaryota; kingdom Metazoa; phylum Arthropoda; class Insecta; order Hymenoptera; family Cynipidae; genus Druon; species Druon quercuslanigerum. Next base: position 16,659 of record JAAAKG020073477.1, read on the forward strand.
TTCACGCCATGCAAGAAAAGAAATATTTAAATTAGAATAAGTAAAGGAAAAAAACTTCCCTCTACGCATAGGACTTTTAAAATTAAAGGTTTTATTTTACCTGGCGACTTTTTTTCCAAAAATTGTATTAGTTTATTTGTAATGTCATTTTTTACGTATAAAAATAAAAAATCGTGTATCTCACGCAATTTTGAAAATTAAAAAATTAATTTCAACTATAAATTTTATTCATCCAAACATTGAATTCTAACCATGTTTACGCATAGATATTTTTTGGGCTAAAAGAAGCTAGAGATATAAAGTAAAGGTCACACATACAAAACTGTATGAACAAGTTTAACTTGTATAATTTGAATCAAAATATAGTTTAAAAGTTTTATCGAACTTAATTGAATTTCCAGACAAAAGGCTTAAAAATTGAAATGGAAAAAACAGTAGTGTATAGTGGAAGCTTCTAATGTGTCCCCTAAGGCTTTACATTTTTTTCTTTCACCTTCTTCCTATTCCTTAACACACCTCC
>JAAAKG020073488.1:0-17177 GCA_010014905.2 Druon quercuslanigerum
ATGTATATAATATACTTTAGTTAAAAGTTCAGATACTTTCTTGAAAATTCGTCTCTTTTGGTATAAAATTAAGCTTCCTGGTTAAAAATTAATCTTTTTATTTTTAAATTGAACTATTCCAGTTAAAGATTAACAATTTTATTTAAAAATTTTTTTTTGGGTTTAAAATTCAACTATTTCAGTTGAAGATTAATAATTTTAGTTAAAAATCCATATTTTGGTTGAAAACTCATCTTTTTGCTTCAAGGCTTAACAATTTTTCTGAACTTTTTTTTTCTGTTGAAAGTTCTTCTAATTTTGTTGAAAACTGTTTGGTGGAAATTAATTTCTTTTTAAAAGTTTTTTACTATTTTGTAGAAAATTCACCTTTTTGGTTTTTAAATTTAAGAATTTGGTTGAAAATTTACCTTTCTGGTCAAAAATTCAAACACTTGGTTAAAAATTAATGTATTTTGTTAAACATTAATTACTTTAAGTGAAGATTTAATTATTTAATTTTTGATTGAAAAAAAATATATATAATATATTTTAGTTAAAAGTTCAGAAACTTTGTTGATAATTCGACTCTTTTGGTAGAAAATTAAGCTTCTTGGTTAAAAATTAATCTTTTCATTTTTAAATTGAACTATTCCAGTTAAAGATTAACAATTTTATTTAAAAATTTATTTTTGGGTTTAAAATTCAACTATTTCAGTTGAAGATTAATAATTTTAGTTAAAAATGCATATTTTGGTTGAAAACTCATCTTTTTGCTTTAAGGCTTAACAATTTTTCTGAACTTTTTTTTTTCTGTTGAAAGTTCTTCTAATTTTGTTGAAAACTTTTTGGTGGAAATTAATTTCTTTTCAAAAGTTTTTTACTATTTTGTAAAAAATTCACCTTTTTGGTTTTTAAATTTAAGAATTTGGTTGAAAATTTATCTTTCTGGTCAAAAATTTAAACACTTGGTTAAAAATTCGTGTATTTTGTTAAACAATTATTACTTTGAGTGAAAATTTAATTATTTAATTTTGGATTTAAAAAAAATATTTATATAGTATATAATATATTTTAGTTATAAGTTCAGTTACTTTCTTGATAATTCGTCCCTTTTGGTAGAAAATTAAGCTTCTTGGTTAAAAGTTAATCTTTTCATTTTTAAATCGAACTATTCCAGTGAAAGATGTACAATTTTATTTGAATTTTTTTTTAAATGTAATTATTTTAGTTGAAGATTCATCATTATACTTGAAAATGCATCTTTTGTTTGAGAACTGATCTTTTTTCTTAAAACCTTAACCAAAAGTAGATGAACTTTCCACAAAGAAAAAATAAGTTCATATTTTTTCTTTGTTGAAAGTTCATCTAATTTTCTTGAAAACTGATCTTTTTTGGTAGAAAATTAAACTTCGTGGTTGTAAGTTCATCTTTTTGCTTGAAAATTAAACAATTTTGTTGAAATCCATATATCTTTGTTGAAAATTGACCTATGTTGTTAGAAAATTAATTTTCTCAATTAAAAATTAAGTTTTTGTTTGAAAATGTTACTACTTCTTTTTTTTATTAAAAATTAGCGCTTTATAAGTCTTTTGGGATAGAAAGTTAATTTTCTTTATTGAAAATTCAATGATCATGTTTTTGTTTAGGCATTCAATTTTATTTTTTAATTTTTCTCCTTTCGTTGAATTCCATTGGTTGAAAAATCGTTTTTTTATGAAAAGCTATTTCTTAAACCGAAAATTTCATTTTTCCGCGAAAACCTATCTTTTTCAGTTGAAAATTTAACTATCACATTGAAAATACATGTTTGCTTTTGAAAATTCGACTTTTGGTATAATAGTAATTTTTGGTGTAAATAATTTAGAAAGTTGAATATTATCTTACTTGTATTTTTGTTTTAAAAATTTATTGAATTGGTGAAAATTTCTACTGTTTGATCAAAGATTGATGGTTTGTTTCTGAAAATTTAATAATTTGGTTGAAAACGAATCTTTCTTGATTGAAAATTTAATTTCATTGCTAAAATATAATCTTATTTGTTAAAAATTCGAACAATTTGAATTAAACATTCATAATTTTGTTTGAAAATTAGTTTTTTTTTCTTTGTCAAAAAGTTATGAATTTTGTTAAAAAATGGTCTCTTTAGGCAGAAAATTTATCTTCTTGGTTGAGCATACACCATTTTTTGCTTTTTTAAAGCTTTTTCTTCCGTTAAAAATTTAACTACACTGTTGCCAAATAAAAATATTTATATTACAAGTTGAAAATTTGTCCTTTGGGGTATAAAATTAATCTTTATTGTTGATTTTTTCTTCTTTTGGTTAAGGATTCAACTATTTTCTTAGAAAACCGTCTTTTTTTAACCTAACTGGTTAAAAATTTGTTCTTTTTTTGTTTATGAAAATTAATTTTTTATACTGAAGGTTTTACTTTTTCATTCTCGGCTAAAAACTTATTCAATTTTACAGTGAAAGAACGTAACAATTTTATTCGTAAATTCATGTATTTTGTTAAAAATTTATCTTTTTTGTTAAAAAAAAGCTAGTTGGAAATTGCTTTGTTTTTTGTTTGAAAATTTAACTACACCATTTTTTGTTAAAAATGTATGTTTTATAAGTTTAAAATTCATATTTTGTGGCAGGATATCAATCTTATTTCTTGTTTATTTATACCTTTTTAGTTTTGGATTCAAATATAATAATAAAAATTCGCCTTTTTTTTTCTTCAATTCAATCGGTTGAAAATTAGTTATTTTTTAACAATGAAGATTAATTTCTTAAGCTGGAAATTTAAAAGTTCCATTTTTGTTTAAAAATGTATTTCTTTTAGTTGAAAATTTAAGTATTGTATTGGAAATTTAAGTATTTTGTTGAATATTCATCTTTCGGTAAAAAAAGGAATTTTTTTGTCTTGAAAATTTATCTGATTGGTTAAAAATTGAACTGTTTGGTTAAAAAAATTTTTTGTTGTTGCAAGTCCAAAGATTTTGTTGAAAATTTATCTTTCTGATTCACAATTATCTTTTTTCCTGAAAGTTAGTCCTTTCGAATTATGTTGAAAATTCGTATTTTTTTGTTAAAACTATCCTCATCTGCAAAAAACCAAAAACGTTTGATAATCTTTGATTTAAGAACCACCCACCCCTGACCTCTGTTTTATCAGAGATAAGATGCGGCTGTAATCCATTTCCAAGCCTGATCAACCGAGATCATGGATTGCATTAGGTTCGAACTAGGCCATAAATGCTGGATAGATCCCAAACCTATACCCGATATCGTACTTCTTCAAAAACGAGCACTGAAAATAAAGTGCTTTTTACTGCCGACCATAAAAGCTGCATCCTGGGCTCGTGGATGTGAAAAAAAGGTCGCGGCTCCAGCTTTTTCTTTCGATTTTCTTCAGAGTCAAACTCGTGAACTAGGTCTGAGATTACGTATGTGTCAGTGAAAAACACTCTGCATAAGGTGCACCTAAGGTAAATTTAAGCATGAAATTGAAAAAACGAACTTTACGTTGTAGAGTGCTCAAAATTTCATTTTCCACTTGCATTACTATTAGAGCACATTTTCGTTTAAACTCTATAATTTTAGCTAAAAAAACAGATCTTTTTATGAGCTATCTTATCAGGATATATCATAATTAGGAGTCCGGAACTAAGCGCGCACTTTCTTATATTAAAAAAATAACGGTTGGACGTGTGAATGAGCCTTAAGACACTTATGTGCCTGGAAAAATTCCAGTAAGCACAGTAAGCACATTTTTTGAGGACGGATTTTAAAATTTTTAAATGTTGGCCATATGTGCCAGCAATCAACCAAAAAAAAATCCCTCTTGTGGGCGCTATTCTAACGAGTGCGAACTTGCCGCCCAAGCGAGGCGAGGGCGGCAATCTTCCGGCACATGATAGCAGTACGCCTTTTATACTCATATTTTTTGTACTACCCTCCTTGTTATATGTGGCAGATAAAGGATGTTTGGTGTTCATTACGATATTAATTTATAAGTGAAAGGAAAAAATAGCGTACTTAGCAGAAGGGAGACTTTGAGGTACAGCGATACAATTTTTTAACCCTCAGCGAGACAGGTGCTTTCAGATGATTTGATCAAGTAATATACCAAGTGAGAGTGCTACACTCACCTGTCGCGTTGAGGGATGAAGATAAATTTAATTTTCTGTATATTCTCACTTTCATAGTGCATTGTATATATGGCGGGTGTAAAGTTTTATGCATCAGACGTAAAGTTTCATGTGGCCAGCGTAAAGTTTTATGCAATGGAGTGCGCATGTGCAGAAGTTACTGAGCTGAAAGCATGCAATTACGCGTTTTTAAGGATGCTTAGACAAAAAATTGTTTTATGCCCGACTGCATTACAAATTTGGATTTTTCGTTTATGCGTGGCAGGAAATCCTGTAATTGTTATCTGGACTGTTGGATTTACTCTAAAAATAAATAAATCCCTTAGTTTCTGTTAATCAGTTTTTTGAAATATCACTAAAATAGTATAAATTTCTGGAAATTATATCTATGAAATCCATTGAGATCCTGAAAAATAGCTTAAAATACCTTATTGAGAGCGTTTAAAAATCTGTTTAAATTTTTTAAAGATCCTTTGGAATATTTGGAAGTCTTGGATATTCTCTGAAATTCCTTAAAATATTTTAAATATCTCAAATTAAACTGAGAAATTAAAAAAAAATTGAATAATTTTCCGATTAGTATAATTTCAAAAATTGTGAAAAAACTTTTTTAACATCAATATTTTTTTCACAGGCTTATGGAGAAAAATAATAACACTAATCTATTCATACCAATATGAAGATTTTATAAAATTTTTAAAATATTTTAAAGCAAAATTACGAAACTTTAACGTTTTATACAATAATTTTAGATACATCGATTTCCTGTTAGATATATTTTAGAAAAACATTACGCAACAGTATCGATAAACCCCCCTCCCCCAACCCCTTCATTTATGTTATGTGACAGCTCGTAGAATTATCACTTTCGCCTCAAAAGTTATTACGAAATTAATTCATGGACTCTCCCAAAGATAATTTCATCAAATATCAAAATCAATTAATAATTAAAAAATCGCCGCATTTCCAATTTAGATTCCTAAATCCTGGAAATTAAAATCCGAAAAGAAATTATGAACAATTTCTTGATTTCCAGGTATGTAAAAAAAAGATAAACAATTTTTTAAACTGTGTAAAAAAGAAAATTTTTAACATTTTTTAACGGATTTAACTAAGCTGCATGTCTATTGATTTCTAAATGATTATACTTTTTGGGCTCATAATACGCTTTTTTTCACGTTGTTATGATTTTTTAATTTCACTCAGCAAAATATTCGTATTTATGAGAATCCGTTTTTTTACATATTTTTTTTCATTGGACTAAAAATAACATAAAATGAAGACAAAATTTTTAGATTTATGAAAAATTTTCAGTTGACCAAAAACCCATTTCTTGGAGGGAAAGATATTTCTTCGAATTGAAAGAATATTCTTTGTTTCGAAAGAAATTTATTTAAAATAAACAAACCTTTTCTTCGTTATATAAACTCCAATTATTTTAAAGCTTTCAACAATTTTAAGGGGGTTAATAAATTGTAACAGACTTAAAATACTTAAATGGATTAAACAATATTTCCAAAGGTATCAAAATATGTTCAGAGATTCCCAAAGATTTTTATGGATTGGAATTCAATTTTAAGGGTTTTTAAAAATATCAAGAGATTCCTTATAGGTGGGAGGCATACCTCACTGCAGAATATTAATGGTGCGAACCTCTTTGCGCAGCAAAAGGATCCTCACTCACTCAGCGCTCAGGCAGCCTCCCCTCTAGCTAGACCGTGGAGATAGTGTGGAGGGGCTACCGAATCGCTGATTGGGCGAGGCTCATCACGCTCTCCAAAAAGATTTCAAACCAGTATGTGCATAATATAGTAAAAAAGAAACAAGGTTTACATATTTGATATGTCATATGTCAAGAGAAGAAAGATGCTGATTTTTGAAAGCCTGACAAGATTATCATGACAACTTTTTGAATTTTGTCGAATAGTTGAAAATTCAAATAGATTTTTTATAGTCGTAAAAACTACATTAAAAATAATTTTATTTAAAATAAAAAAAGCTTTTCTTTTTTAAATGAATTCCAATTATTGTAAAGCTTTTAAAAATTTGAGGGGGTTAACAGATTTTAACAGATTTAAAGTACTTAAATGGATTAAACAATATTTCCAAAGGTATCAAAATATGTTCAGAGATTACCAAAAAAACTTTATGGATTGGAATTCAACTTTAAGCGATTTTAAAAATATCAAGAGATTCCTTATAGGTGCGAGGCAAACCTCACTGCAGAATATCAATGACGCGAAACTCTTTGCGCAAAAAAAGGGATCCTCACCCACTCAGCGCTCAGGCAGCATCCCCCCTAGCTAGACCGTGGAGATAGTGTGGAGGGGCTACCGAATCGCTGATTGGGTGAGGCTCATTACGCTCTCCACAAAGGTGCGCGTCGTTCATTGTGCAATGGGGTATGCTTTGCGCCTAAAATGTATATTTTTAGCAGATAGGAAACAATAAAATGCACCGAGATCTAAAAAAAACTCGGTGCAGGTGGCTAGATTCGGTGTCCTACCTTCAGAATAAATACAGGTGTGCAATCTCATGCAATAGTTCAATCTAGTTTGCACCAAAAATCCGAGTAATTAATTCAACCATTCGAAATTGATAATATTAATAATATTAGCATAATATATTATTATATTAACGTTTGATAATTTCTCCTGGAAACTATAAATTCTGGTATCCTTAATTTGGGATAAAATTCAAATAAGAGATGTTCCTGAATTTATGCTCGGTATCCAGGTTGAATAATGCACCAAGTTTGCAAGCACTCGAAGAAGCATTACAAGAATGTGACGTGTTTAGTGCGGAAATCCAATTTCCATTTCGCTTTGCTTTTGATTTGTGAAAGGGTAGAAATGCCCTTTCCACGTTGGATCTATATTTTTTTCTGAATGAGGACATTCTCTGCCTACGCAGCACGCAATATAAATGAAATATCGATTACTAGAGAGCTATTGCTGTGCACATTATATATTCTTGATACGTGTCGAATGTATATTAGTTTCCGAATATTGAGCTATAAAGCATTAGGCTGCTTTGCATATTTTGCTGTACTGAGGTATATCTTCGCCTACTTTTTAACCTGACCTTACGAAAAGTCCCGTACGTTAAAACCTCATTTTACTATAAATTCCATCACAGAATTTATTAAATTTTATAAGATAACTTTAAAAAGTAATATAGCCCAAAATTCTCGCAATACAACAGAAACAGGGTGAATTTTAACACAAATAGGAGAATAATAGAAGAAAATCTCCCAAATAAAATTATTATAAAAACTAGGTTGCATTTAATATGAAACACTTTACATTTTTAGGATTTCAAGATTTTTTAACAAAAAAAAAAATAATTTTTAAACCAACAAGTTAATCTTTTACCAACCAGATAAATTCGGAACAAAATATTTGAATATCTCACCTAATAATTAAATTTTCGAGCCAAAAAGATAATGAACCAAAAAAGATGACTTCAATGCCATAAAAGATCAATTTTCCATTCAAATTTAAAAAAAAAATCAATTTTTGAACTAAATTTTTGAATTAAATTTTTGAATTAAATTTTAACCAAAACAGAAGTATTGACAACTAAATTGTCGTATTGTCCCACAAAAAAAAACATTCTATAAAAATTCAATCCAAAAATAATTTTGCACAAAAAAGTTAATTTTATGATAAAATAGTTAAATTTTTGTTTAAATGGTTAAATTTGTATAAGAATAGTTTCATTTTTAACCTAATATTTAAATTTCCAACCAGAAATATGAATTTTCCCAAAAAAAGTTCATCCTTAACCAAATTGTTGAATTGGCAAGCCAAAACGATGCAATTTTCAATCCAAAAATAAAATTTTTTGATATAAATGATAATTGTTTGACAAAAAAAAAGAAATTAATTTTTGCAAATTGGCAGAGGTCTTAATCAAAAGGATGAATTTCTAAGCAGAAAGATAATTTTTCTACGCACATATGAATTTTCCACCGTTTGATTAAAACAAAAACGAATTTTTTAAACAGCAGTTAAATTCTCAACCCAAAAAAGTAATTTTCAAACCCAAAAGATGACCAGTTAACTTTCTAGATACCAAATTATTTTTACCCAGAAAAATAAGGATTTTTCACAAAAAAGTTACTTCATTCGAAGATGATTATTTTTTAACCAAACATTAAAATTTTTAATTAAAAATAGATCAATTTTCAACAAATTTGTTAAATTTTTAAAGGAAAAAGGCGAATTATCTACAAAGCAGTTGAATTTTCAACCCAGCAATATATTTTTTAAACAAAAAAGGTAATTTTCTACACAATGGTTAAATTTTCTATGCAGTGCCTTAGTTTTTATAAAAATTGGTTTATTTTTAACAAAATATTTGAGTTTTTATCCAAATATATAATTCTTCACACAAAAAAGTTCATTTTGAACTTAATTGTTGAATTTTCAAGCTAAAAAGGTGAACTTTTTCGTATAACAGTTGAACTTTCAATAAAGAAATATACATTTTTAAAAAAGTACTTTGAAATTTAACCAAGTAGTTGAATTTTTAACCAATAAAAGTGAATTTTTAAAATTGTACTAGTAAATACTTCTACCAAAAAAGATTTTTATTTGTAAAAAAAAGTTGAATTTGACAAAATATAATCTACCAAAAAGATTTTCATTTGATAAAAAAAGTTGAATTTAACAAAAGATGAACTTTTTAAACAAAATAGTTAAATTCAGAACCAGACCAGATTAATTTATAAACCAACTAGTTGCAATTGTAACCAAAACACATTTTTAACAGAGAAACCTAATTTTTCGAAAAATGTCATAAGTAAATTTTTTGTCAGGCATATTTTAAATAACAAACAAATATTAATTTTGATCAAAGTAGTTAAATTGTTAACCAATTACTTCAACTTTTGGCCAAAAAAGAGACTCATTGACAAAATATTTTCATTTTAAAGAAAATAAATCGATTTTAACCAAATAGTAGAACGTTTAACCAAGCGAGATTAATATTTAGAACCAAAAATATAATATTATACTTTTCGACCAAAATAGTCGGATTTTCTAAATAATATAATAAAAAATAATAAATAATAACTAATCATTTGAAAAAGGTTTGAATTCAACCAAAAACGTAAAATATTCAACAAACAACGGTATTCGTAATCCAAATAGATTTATTTTTAACCAAATAGCTGCATTTTTGATCAAAAAAGATTTTTTTACAGAAAATTAATTGTCTTAAGATGCAATTGTTACATTTTGAACCAGATACATTTTCAACAAAACAAAATAATTGTTATGAAATTAGTTCAATTTTCAACCATTTAGGTGAATTTTTTACGAAAAAAATGACTTATGGACAAAATAGTTTTATTTTAAAGAAAATGAATTCACTTTCAACTAAATAGTGAAACGTTTAACCAAGCGAGATGAATTTCGAACCAAAAATATATAATAGTAGACTTTTCAATCAAAAGCGGCTGGTTTTTATTAATAAAATAATAATATATAATAATAATAATGATAAATAATAATAATCATGCATAAAAAAGAGTTAAATTCAACCAAAAATATAGAATTTTTAACAAAATAGTGAAATCCTAAACCAGTCAAGATTTATTTTCAAACAACTAAATGCATTTTTAAAGAAAACAGATTTTTAACCGACAAAATTAATTTTCTAAAAGTGGAATAGTTAAGTTTTTAGCCAGAGAAGAGTTCGCCAGAAAAAAATGAATGTTGATTATAGTAGTTCAATTTTCAACCTTCTAGTTAAATTTTTTACCAAAAAAGTGACATGTTGAAAAAATAATTTTATTCTTAAGTAAATAGCAATAATAATTTTGAAAGAATAATGTAGTAGTAGACTTTCCAACCGAAAATAGTTGGATTTTTCTAATAAGATAATAATAAAAAATAATAAATAATAATAATCATGCGAAAAAATAGGTAAATTCAACCAAAAATGTAGAATTTTTACCAAAATAATAAAATCCTAAACTAATCCAGATTGTTTTTCAAACAACTAACTGCATTTTTAAATAAAACCTAATTTTAACCGACCAAATGAATTTTATAAAAGTGGAATAGTTAAGTTTTTAGAAAGAGATATGTTCGACAGCAAAAATTAATGTTGATTATAGTAGTTCAATTTCAACCTTGTAGATAAAATTTTGACCAAAAAAGTGACTTTTTGACAAAATAATTTTATTTGTAAGAAAATAGCCAGATGAATTTTGGATAAAGAATATAGCAGTAGACTTTCCAACTGAAAATAGTTGGATTTTTCTGTAATGGGTTCTACTTATTCAGTTTACATTTCAGAAAACAGCGAGAAAAAGGGAAAAAGATTTCTTTTTAAAAATGTGAAATCGTAATTATGAAAGTGCTTTTTAAATTAATTAAATTATATTGAACTGTACTATAGCAAGGTCATCTTTCACAAAAATCGCAAAAATGTTGAAAATCACTACATTTCGGCCAATGCTGGGATAAGAGCACACAATTGCTGAATTTAAGAATGCCTAATCAACAAATTGTCAACTCGAATATCTCGATTTCGAAGGCTACATTGTATGCTAAGTGTTACTTCATGCTTGTTGCAGATCTAACAAGTTGAAGCCTTTCTGGCAGAGCGTGAACGAGCCTCTTCCGGTCCTGGAATACCTCTCTTCCGCACTACTGTCTTCCGAATATGAGCGCGCTTTGGCCCGAGCTCTGGCGATGCCAGAATGCCCGGTTGTGCCATTCTTCGGAGCCTTCCTGCGGGAATTGCGGGAAGCTTCATCTTTCGTCTGCTCTAAGGTAAGTCACACATATATCGTCTAACATTTAGAGGAGACCGTCTGTGAAAATTGGCAGCTGAGCAGCTCATTCAGAAATTTATGGTGAAGTTTCTTACACAAATTCAGAAGCCCCTATACAGTCTAGACCTGGCTCCCAGTGATTTTTGACAGTTTTTTCGAATTTAAGTAACATTTAAGAGGACGGCGATTGCAAGCTGTTTCGAAAGGTGACTTTAAGGACTGCTTCCGAAAGCGAGAAAGTATCTAACCTCGTGCTCTAATTATGTACCTATTTGTGCTATTCTCAAAAACGGTTATTTAAAATTTAAAGAGAACCTCTGCAGCTTATTCAGCAATATCTGGCGAAATTTCTTACACAAATTCAGGAACCCCCATACAGTCTAGACCTGGCTCCCTGTGATTTTTGACAGTTTTTTCGAATTTAAATTACATCTAAGAGGACGGCGATCGCAAGCTGTTTCGAAAGGTGACTTTAAGGACTGCTTCCGAAATCGAGAAAGTATCTAAACTTGTGATCTAATTCTGTACCTATTTGTGCTATTCTCAAAAACGGTTGTTTAAAATTTAAAGAAAACCTCTGCAGCTTATTCAGCAATTTCTGGCGAAACACAATAAGAATGGATGAATGACGGAGGAAGATTGTGGCTTTCAAAAGATAATAATTTAAAGACTATATCATCTCCATTGACCAGAATTAACTCATAATCCTGGTACACTACAAAGTCGGATACTTTCCGGACAGACCTCACTGTAAAAAATATATGCGACAAATAGTATCCCTCAGGGTACAAGCGCACTCTAAATATACAGGAACGGTATACAAATTTTCTCCTTCAAATTAAACTTAGCATATATCAGATTTTTGAAAAATGTCCAGATGAATACCCTGCATCTCCAATTCAAATGTTCGAATTTAAAATGAGCACTTAAAAGCTTTTTCACGCTCTGGAATTTTGAAGGTTATTATTTATTCTTTTTCAGATTTCAGGTATTATAAAATTTTTTATCATACACAAAGTTGTGCAAATTTTTTATGACTGGTAAGGGTGTGTTCAATAATTTTTTAAGGGAATAAAAGAATAAATTTTATATTGTGATCTTTATCATATATTCGTAGATCATATTTTTATCTGTTTTTTGGTTTCTCAGGTTTTTAGTGACCACTTGCTAATTAACAATTATCTTCCAATTAATTTTTTTTTGTTTTGTTATCACGTCAGCATGAAGTTTATTAGTGTACGTAGTGTCTGATATCCTATAAAATTTTCAAATTATTAATTTTGCACTTGAGATTAAAATAAATTAATTAATTTTAGACAAAGTTCTGAGTTTCTTATTTTTAGCGCTTCAAATTTTTATTAAATAATTTTAAAACTTCCCAATTGGAAAGCATATAATTTTTAAAGCTTTTAGAATAATAAATTAAACTTTAAAGGTTTACAATACTTAAAATTCTTCAAATTTTAAAAGAAAAAATAACAGTGGTTTTTTGTTGCTGAGAAAGAGCAAATTTTTTGGAAAAAATATATATCCGATTTATTTAAAGATTTAAAATAATAAATTATTTAAAACTTGAAAATATTTGATTAAAAAAATTTGAGCACTTAATAATAACTTTTAATAAAGAATTAAAAATTGAACGATGTTAAAATAAAAAGTTCAAAATTGTGTTGGTAATAACAATAATTTAATGTTAAATAATAATTTCTTTTATGTAATAACAATATAAAATTCTAAAATTTTAGAACATCTGACTTTGATACATGCAATTTAGTTTTTAATTTAAAAATCTCAAATAGGTATTGCTTCAAAATTAAAATCATTTTAATTTAAAAGTTTTAAAATATATATTATTCAACTTTAAACGCTTTTAATTCGAAATAATACAATACCATTTCAATTCCTTGGAATTTTAAATGATTTAATTTGTAAAACACTCATTTTAAAATATATCGTTTTTATTTTTTTTCAAGTGTTTCTTTCTACGAAATTTTAATCCTAAGTAAATCAATTTAAAAATTCTTCTATTGAAAATAAAATGGTTCAATTTTAACTAATCAAAAATGTATAATGTGGAACTTTTTCCATTTAAAGTCGTTCAATCTATTTTTTAATTTCAAAAGTTTATAATTTAAAACAATTAATTATTATTGAGGAAAAATATTAACAAAAAGTTTAAAAATTTGTTTAATAATGAATTTTTAACTTTAAAGGTTATTTTAATTTCACATTTAATATCAAATTGAATATTAGCTGAAGGTTTGAAAATTTTTTCTTTTTACATTTTTGCCTAAAGAGAAGTTTTTTAATTGATTGCTAGATGGAAATTCTCTTTTGATACGTAATACGGGGAAAGCAAATTTTTTTATAGTCCATTAAATCGGCTTTTCGAAGTAAAATATTGGATGGGTGAATAAAAAATCTAATATTTGTAATATATCCATGATAAAAACGCAATTAAACAAAATTTTTTCAATCCTGAATTTCGAAACTATTACTTAAGTCAAAAGTCATTTAGGATTTAATGCATTCGAATTCATACATGTTTATGGCGGCTTTGGGATTTTAAATTATTAATGACCCTAAGGAATTCTCAGTTTCAAGTACCTCTAACCGCAACTGTTTTAATCCTGTTAGACTTCCTGTTTGTACTGATTAAAAATGTAAAGGCTTCAATCCTTTAAAGTTCCGTGAAATGTATAAATAATCATTTCCTCCCTCACTTGAAATTTGAGATGAAAAAATTGTGTTACAAATATTCACAATTTTTTAGATTTTTTAAAAAGAAATATTCTTTTTGTTTTAAGTTCCATTTTAAAATTATCGTGTCCTAGTTGGGATTTGCCTAGCCCGTCATGACCAAAAATTTTCTATTTATCAAACCCAATTAATTTTGTTGCATGTTTTCAAAAAAGGGCGTGTCAAAATACCGTTAATGAAAAATGAAGATAAAAATAAATAGATTTTTATACTCATCATAGAGGCAGTCTTTCGGGGTCCTAATTGGGTGCTAATTAACCCGCTAGGACCAGAACATTTTTTACGTGACTCATTCAAATATTTTTTTGCAAATTTCATGAAAAATAATTTATAAAACTAAATTAAATTTTTTCCTCATTTTCAAAAATAACCAGGGTATTGAAAGGTATACAAATTGTTAAATTAAAATTAAAAATAAGTAATATTTATTTGATTACATAGACAGTCTTTGAAATAATTTTTAACCTTAATCATCTGGATTATTAAATCAATCCTGATTTGCCTAAAAAAACTTTTGTTTCTACTAACAAAAAAGTCGGTTTAATAAATAAATCAGTCATTATTGTTAACTGATTAGATTGCTATAAGAACATTAAAGTTTACGAATTAGACTATTTGGATAAAAGTTGAAATAATTTCTAAAAAATTCATTTTAATGATTAAAAATTTATCATTTCAGTTTAAAATTTATTTTTATGGCTGAAAAATGGACTATTTTCTTAAAAATTAGTTGTTTTATTAGGCGAAGATAAATTTTTTTTAAACTGAAAATTAAACCTTTCCATTTTTGGTTTAAAATTTCTCTTTTTTACTTGAAAATTGAACGATTTGGATAAAATTGTATATATTGTTAAAAATTAATCTTCAATGGTAGAGAATAAATAAGTTTAGCTGAAAATTCTTCCTTTTTGGTAAGATTTAACTGTTTTTTAAGATTTAAAATTAAAGTTTTTTTCGCTTGAAATATAAAATAAACATTTTTTATCGAGAGTTTATCTTTATTTATTGAATATGTTGCTATTTGGTAGAAAGTTGAATTGTTTTGTTAAATTTTAGTTTGTGAAAATTTATGATTTCAGCAGAAAATTCATCTTGTTGTCTAAAAATGTAAATATTCTATTGAAAATTTGTGGTTTTTGTGGTTAATAATAATTTTTTTAAGGTGAAAACATAATTATTTTTTGATTGAGAATTACAATTTTCATTTACAAATCCAACTATTCCATTGAAAATTGATTTATTTTGTTGAAAATTTGTCTTTTTGCTGAAAAACCATTTGAATCTTTTGAAATCTTATAAAAACCTGAAAATCTTTGAAATATCATTAAAATCCCTAATAGTCTTTAAAATATGGAAAAATAGTTCGGTGTCTCTTGAAATTATTTCAAAATCTTGTGAATTTTTCAAAAAAAGTCTTCAAATTTTTAAATATTTCTTCAAATCTTTGAAATTTTCTTGCAATCTTCTAAAATCCTATGTGATCCCATAAAATCATCGAAACCTCTTTATATCTCTAAAAAAATTTCAATTTCTTGAAACGCTTTACAATATTTTAAAATCTTTTTAAATGTCTTAACATTTTCGAAATTCCAATTACATAAATCCCCTGGTTTTGAATCTAGTCAAATCACTGGTAAAATTGAGATTGCCTCTGAAATTGTACTATATAGGTAATTTCGTTAAACCCTTAAAATATTTTAAACTCATTTCATCCCTAAAAAGCTATCGAAATCTCTTAAAATTCCGTTAGGATTTAAAAAAAATTAAAAATGGTTTATAGTACGTTGAGATATCTTTAAATCCCTTGAATTGATTAAATTTCAAATAACCCAGCAATCATTTGACATTTCGAATATCTTAAAATAATTGGAAATACCTCGAATTCTCTAAAAATGTCTTGAAACTTCTTGTAATCTTTGGAATGTCCTTCAAAACCCTTTGGTATCTTTTGAAACGACTTGAAAGTTTTTTTCAAATCTGATAAAATTCCTTAAAGTATTTTAAAATCTTGTAAAATTCCTTAAAATCTTATAAAATTGCTAGAAATCTTTCGAAATCTAGTTAAAATTTTCTAATTGTTTAATATACTTCGGACCTGATTCATCAGGAGTAAGAGTTAGCTTTGATCAATGATGATGATACCCCCTTTCATTTAATCAATTTTGGAAGCTGCGACTTTCTTCCAGTAGTTGTTTCACTTCTATGTCTTAAAAAAGTTTTCTTTTTAGAAGATAATTTTATTTGTAAAAGGGAGGGTTTTACCTAAAATTGCTGAATAAGCTGCAATAACGTTGTCGTAGAGAAGCACCCAGTCCTTTTCTTTTGAAATCTCCTTTAAAATGAAAATAACTAATATATTATTTATCTTTTCAGTAAAAAGTAAATAATCTTACCCGTGCTTTGATCTATAAATTTAAATTACTTAATGTGCAGAAATTCCTGCAAATAAAACAAAGAAACCAATGACCATATTTGGACAGCCATCATAGAATATTCCCTGATCAAGACAAGAAAAATTTAGACAGGTAGGAACAGCATCGAACTTACGATGCTCTCGTAGTTTCGTTGCTGTGCCTGCCTCTACTTAAATTTGTCCTTTCTGTATAATGTTGCTGTATGAGTTCCGAAATGTTTTTGATTATTTTTTACAACTGTTTTTTAGTTGTTATTTTCTAATAATAAAAATTAAAAAGACAAATAAATAAAATAGAGAAGAATTTTTTCGAACTGCAACAGAAACATTTTATGGTAGTTGTCCCAATCTGGTCGATAGATCCTTGGTTTTATTTTCAGGACTTGTGCACATTAACTTGATTATTGAACATTCAATACGACTTTAATTTTTATTTTAATCTCATTTAAATTTCTTAAATTTTAAATTACTTTATCTTAAATTGGGCTCAGACAGAATATTGAAGTCAGGCACAACAATAAAAATAATCTTTATAATGCAGCCGAGTTTCAAGAAATTTTTCCAATGCTCTCAACTGTGTAGAGAAAACACATTTTAATAAATCTTCCTCCCTTGTTTTACTTTCTATTTCACTCGGCATTTTACTATTTATAACTGCCGCACCAATTCCATCGCCTCTCGCTTCAGAAACATGCACAAATGAACAGAGATGTTACTTAGCTTATTAAATAAGCCGGGAAAGCAGAAAATCTATACATGCTCCTCACTCCTCGCTCCTCGCCAGTTGAATAATTGTGCATTAGAATAAGCAGCTTTGCAGTCAGGGCAGATTTCAGAAAGACGTGTTCCTTCGATTTACGTGACAGAAATTCCGCCATTGTTCACTAATTTGCATGTACGTACCATCTATGTCGAAAGATCCCGAACAAGACAGCTTTATGGAATTGTCGTTCACGAAGTGCTTTGTACTCAGAATCATTACAGCAGATCCGCGGTGTGGTGGATTCAGTCTATATGAATATTGTTATGTGTCAAAAGTAACGATTTGAGAGTCGCTGAGAAATCCACGCAAGGGGCCACTCGATCTCCACTCAATT
>JAAAKG020073499.1:0-17177 GCA_010014905.2 Druon quercuslanigerum
ATGAAAAATAGACAAACAGTTAAGAATTTCAGAAAAACCGCAACATTCTACCAATGAAGCAAAGAGAATATTATTAACAATGATAATAAATTGTTTAAACAATTATTTTTAACTTAAATTTATTATTACCTGACTTTAATTGAAAATTGGACAAAAAGCCAGAAATTTCAGAAAAAAACCCGCATCTTCCTAGCTTTATTAATTTTAATTATTTTTGAATCATAATATTATTAATAATAATTAAACATTGTTTAAACAATTAATTTTCTTTACTTAAATTAATTACTTAACCGATCTTAATTGAAAATTTAACTAAAAATGAATTTTTTTAAACTGCAAATTTGTAGCATTTTTCTAAGAGAATATTATTAACAGTGATAATAAATTGTTTAAACAATCACTCCTTTTAACATTGATGAACTATCACTACCATCTAATTTAAAATTGGATAACAAGTGGAACATTTAAAAAAAATTTGCATCTTTCTAACTCCATTCTATGAGAAAATAGCTAAAAACAATGATAAATTGTTTAAACAATTTATGTGAACATCTAATTATCAGAATCGAATGTTCTTTTATGTGCTAGAAACAATTTTCATTAAAAAAACTTCAAAAAAGTCATAATTAGAGACAAAAACTCGCAAAACCCATTTTTTCATTTATGGGTTTTTTTTGTGTCCTTACAAAATAAACTTGTGGTGTTTTATGACCGATAGTGAAGAGAAATGTTGAGTGTCAACTAAATTGATGTAATATTGCATATTCTGAAAAAGATGTACAAAAACGTATTTTTTTCTTATGAGAAATACGTGTTAAACCTAATGGGGTTTAGCAGCACCTCTAAATATAATTTTTTCCAAAACAAAAAAATAAATTAAAATTTGTATTGATTCGAAGAAATTTCCGGGGTGTCCCTATAAAAATTCGAAACAAAAATTTTTTTGAACCACCCTACTCGAGATATTCTTGATGATTCGAAATTTGCTTTCTTCTTATGATTTTTGTTTAATATCTTGGTTTGATATTCAAGGGCGATAAAGTTGTCACTCACAATGAGAGTAAAAAGGTACACAGAAAATTTAGGGGCTTTCTGTCAGATCGTATGAGACGAATGATCGTTCTTCGTTGACTGATGCATCTTGAGACGTCATTTCTGGCAGATTGCACCTGGACATCTTATGTATACATATATATAATATAAGAAGATCGTGGGTAAGAGTCTTCTGGCTTGAATGTTTATGGTTTTCGAGAAGATAGGGTCGGAAGGTAGACACGTGACTGCAAATAACAGGGGACACTTTTCTGCACCTGGGTGATAGTTTTAAGATAGTATTACGCACAAGAGTTCCAAACAAAGAAATAACCATTACAAATTGAGCACCCCGATTCCAGAACGGGACATAACTCGGTAAAGTTGGAGGGAGTTTAGCCCCTGGCAACTAAAAATCGATATTTCAAAATTTGATTTTTGAAGAATACATTCTTATAGAAAATTAGATGGCGCATCTTTTTTTCTTTAGCAAAAAAGTTTAATCTATTATAGTTTTTAAGATGACCATGATAATGACGTTTTTTTTAAAGAGTATTTGCAATTATTTTTGGTCTCTCGCTCATCGTCACATCTATAGTTTTTAGAATTTTTTTTATGAAATTCGGAGACAATATTCTCTAAAGTATCCTTAGAACGATGATATGAGCAAAAAGTGTATATCATTGTTTATAATAAATTAAACAACTGTTTTCTAGGTCATTCCGAATTCAATTCCTTATAATCTTCAAACGCTTCGTTTATCGAGCGAAGTTTGAGCAAATATAAACTTCCTGTGAAGAAGTAGTTCAGAAAACTATAAGGAGATTTTCCGTGAAAAACTTTTTGCAAAAAACTGAATAGGTAAATAATGGCGGATGTAAAACTTGGAGCGCGCGGTTCGTTACAATCCATGTCTCTTAGACGGACGGAATCACTCGCAGTACAGCTAGCGAAGGAATAAAAATATAAACAAAGGAATTCCTGGAGTTATATTAGATGACCATCAAATGTTGTTTTTAGCTCTTCTAGCATCATAATAGTTGCAGTTTCTGTAGAATTAAATAGATCATTGTGCTTTTTGATACCACAATATTCTTATCGTTCCGCAGGTTAAATAATATTTCGTGACATTCATAGTGGAAGGAATTATCTTTTTTTTCAAAATGGAAAAGGAATCACAGGGTACACTTTATGCTAAAAAACGCACATTTGTATTCAAACTCGTTAAATATGTCATAATTCGATACTTTTCATATTATTCTGTACTTTCGCATTATTCACCTGTCGCCTACAAGAGTTTGGTTCGCGCGCTCCAAGTTTTTCATTCGCAGTTTTTTACTTATTCAGTCTTTTGAAAAAAGCTTTTCACAGAAAACTGCCTTATAGTTTTCTGAAAAACTTCTTTACAGGAAGTTTATATTTGCTCTAACTTCGCTCGATAAATGAAGCGATCGAAGATTATAATGAATTAAATTCGGAATAGCCTAGAAAACAATTTTTTAATACGTTATAAATAATGATATACACTTTTTCTCTAATATCTTTGTTCTAAGGATACTTTGGGGAGTATTGCCTCCAAATTTCAACAAAAAATTCCAAAAGCTGTAGATGTGACGACGAGCGAGAAACCAAAAATTAACTACAAATCGTGTTCAGATTCGATTGGCCTTTGGTACACCCTTTTAGTGTTTCAAAATAAAGCTTAAGTTCGTTAGTCAGCCATTTTGGATAAAAATTCAAGAAGTGAGCACATTTTGAAAACTTCTAAGACCACTTTTTTCAAGATTTATAAATTCTCTGTACAATTATTTATAATACTTCAAAATACAAACAATTTCTCCTAATGACTTTTTTTTGATAAAATCAAAATTTTCAGAGTAATAACATTTTCAAAATACAAAAAAAGAAACGAAAATGAACATTTTCAGCGAAACAACGCATGATACGAAAAAAGTCAGAACAAGAAAAATGTTACTTGTTAAATTCGGTATAAGATTTTCATAACGATATTTTGAGTTTTTTTAAAAAATCGAAAATTTAAATTTTGACAGCATAATAAAATAAAGGAAACTCAGAATTTAAATTTTACGGTTAAATTGTGCGAAAAAGGTGAAAAGGTATGTTAACAAAAATTATGTATTTTAAAAAGATCTACAAATTTGTTATAAATCACTTTTTGATAGGATGCGTAGTTTTTGTTTTAATCGTGAAAAATATCGTTTAAAGTCAACAAAATCTGTCTCAAAAAAAAAAAAAAAATTAAAATTTTTTTAAATTATTAAAAAATTAACACAATTGAAAAATTTTTCATTCGTCTATATCACAGTATTTCAAAGATTCTCAATTATATAAATTTGCTTTCAATATATATAACTTCCATCCAACACGTTTAAATCGTAGAAATATAATATAAAAAAATATAATACTAATTGTAGCAATATACATTCATGGAAATGATATACAATCTAATGGAAAAATTCGAGTGCGAAGCACGAGATACGTGATGAGAATGTGTTCCTTAAAGCCGAAGGAGCTTTAACAAAAGAGAATTCACTATCACCAAATTACTATTGATGGCTCAAACTTGCGAGCTGCGCTCGTAGCGCGCGATGAAAATTTGCCCTCGAAGCGGACGGATTTTTAAGCTAAAAGTTTAACTTTTTTTTTAAATAGAAAATTTATCCTTTTTTCTAGATATTTAATCTTTTAGATTGAAAATTCGTTTCTTTGACTGAAAATTCATTTTTGTATTCAATGCTAAACTTTTTAACTAAAAATGTAACTATTTTTTTATAGCAAGTTGATCTTTTTTGATATAAATTTAATTTTGTTAATTAAAAATTCTTCTGCTTGATTTAAAATTGAACTATGTTGTTCAAAATTTATTCATTTTGTTGAAAATTTGTCTTTATTGACCGAAATTTCCTTTGGGTTGAAAATTCTACTATTGTTTTAAAAATTATTTTCTTTTGGTTGAAAATTTATTATTTTGCTTAATAATTAATTTATATGCTTAACATTTTAACTTTTTTGTTGCTCCTCAAATTATCTTTCCCAACTGACGTCTAAACGAAATGAGGTATCGTTTTGAAAGTTTAGAAAATAAAAGAGGAGGCGATAAAGTGCATGTGTCTGCTTTGTTCCGGTGGAAATTTAAAAAAAAAATATTTTCGATGACAGGAATAGTGGAAGCTATATTGGTACTTTTCTTTCCAAACTTACGTCCACACGGAATGACATACCGTGTTGAAAATTTGGCACGATAATTAGAGGGCACGTAGGAATGTTTCTCTGGTACTCAATAATTAGAATTGTGAAAAAAGTTTTTTTTTAATTAATAATTTGGAGAAGTACCGACCGTGCTGTAGAACACTGGAAGAAATTTCCAGTGTTGTCAAAAGGGCTCGTATTGAGGTTTATATTTATCATAGTGGGATAAAAGCACAAAAATCGCTCACGAACATTATACACAAATAAACATAAATAAATAGCAAAAAAAATAATTTTGTCTGACATACGTCACAGCTGTTTCAGAGCAGCACTAGCGCAGTGAGTGGACAACTTCGAACTTCTACGGGTCTGTCGGTAATACAGATTGCATAATTACCGAAATTCGCATTTTCATCAATAATTTTTTTGCTTCCCCTAACTCTGTGTCTTGACACAAACGGTCCTTTAATATTTATTAATATTTTCCGAAAATTTGTTCTGCGTTATTTAAACTTTTATTTTTAAATATGGATGAAAAAATATTGATCTCAGGACTGCCTTGATCAGCTGTTCCCGTTTCCACTTTTTTTGTAGGGAAAAATAAATTACTTTGTCAAAAATTCCTCTTGGTTTGAAACTTAGCCTGTTTGGGTGAAGGATTTAAATAATTTGTTTGAAAATTCGTTTTTTTTTGGTTTAAATCAACAATTATTGTGAAAAAAATGTTGATTAAGAAAAATTGGATAAAAAAATATTTCATTAAAACTGATTAAAAAATTTAAATATTTGTTCGTGAAAATATCAACTCTTACCCTTTCCGTTGAGAATTAATTTTTTAAAACTTTGGATCAAACGTCAACTATTTTGTTGAGAATTCCCCTTTTTGGTTGAAGTTTAATTACACCTAACTCTCGCTTTCAGTCCAGTGTCAGGGGTTGTCTTAAAATGGCCTTGGACTGATTTCGGAGGGGTAGAAACGTAAACAGTAAGAGCCGCCTGACTCGTTTCCAATTGGAATATATATCTATGTATAAAATGTCGCAACCGAGAACGAAGTGACTAAAAGCGAGAGTTTAGTATATTTCAACTGAAAAAGTATTTCTTTCATCTCTTGTTGAAAAAATTTGTGTAAAGTAAGTTTTGGTTTACAAAAATAATTATTTTAATTTAAATAATATTAAACAAAGTTAATCAATCTTCAATAAAATTTATTTCTCTTCATACTACAGGAGCGGTATGATTGTGTAATTATAGCTTACAAACATAAGGATTTTTGTGGAAAAATGTTAGCTGAACACTTCCATAGCTCAGTTAGTCGAATAGTCCACGAAACGAAAGGTACTGGGTTCGAATCCCGGCGGATTTAAAAGACGTTTATTTCTTCACAGAAATTTTTTTTTACACACAATATTGTATTTTAGTTTTAGACTTTGCTTGGATTGAGTAAGTGGCCGTTTTCGAGGACATAACGATCAAATTTTTCTCGTGTAATGTTCCATTCTGGATGATTAAGAGCCTCAACCGTGTCATACGGTATCAGCTTAATTTCTCTCTGGGTCAAAGGAGTATTGTCTGTACCACCAATGTCATTGTTGCGAGCCAGTACCTGTGTACGATGAAAATCATATATTTGACGTAGTTTACCGGCAATATTTACTCCAAGGATGAACTCATTTTGTCTTATCTGCAGAAATTCCACATCGTTTCGCCTTATTGCATAAAAATCATCAGATCCTATTGAGTAATAATGAATTCCATGACTTATAATTCGATGTTGCCTGTGACGTAGAAACATTCTAGCAAATCTCTGTGGTACTGTCAAAAAAATATTTTTTTTTGTTTATAATAGTGCCAAAATAGTCCGAGTGAGACAATTATTTTTGATGGTCGAGTTTTTTTGCGAAAAAGACTTTATTCTGTTCCCAAGGATAAATGAAAAATAGTGTTAGAACGGTTTTGTGAAATTCGAAGTTTTACAAAAGTTATTGTTAGTAACATTTTTCTGCATGAATTTGGTCATTATTTAAACAAATAAAAATAAATAAAACTTCTTTATCTAATTTTTTTTTTTGATCATTGAATGTCAATTTTTATTTCATAACGCGTTACATGCATAAAGAAAAACATGAAAACTTTTTTCAAGTCGCAAGTTATTGCTTTTTTTCGCTCGGCAATCAGCGCGCGCCACCCCATAGAGGGAGGAAATGCACTTTTTTCGTTCAAAAATGTCCAGAACCTTCAATTTTAGTGCGATTTTGATTTTTTTTAAAATGAAAGTTTATTCAATTCTAAAGAGATTGATGTTTCGAAATTTTTGTCTCCTCTATTTGTTTATTAACAATTTTTTTAATCAAAGAATGGAAAAACTGAAATTTTGTAACAATTTTTTACACTTTAATAACTGATTTAGTAAACCTTATATTGTTTGAAATAAATGTTTAGGAACTTATAAAATACAACTAATTTTTTCATTATTCCATTTATTTGTTATAAACAAATTTGATGAAAAAAGTAGCAAATAGTCTTATTATCGGTAAAAAAATTGTGTTTGCTAAAAAACAGAACGAATACAGGTATTTCTTGAAATAATAAATATTTAATAATATTTAATAAAACATAATAATTTCAATTGTTGTAAACAAACTATATAAATAAATTCAAAATTTTGATCCTTTCGCATAGAAAAAAATTACTGGAAATGTTTTAAGCTATTGGACGAATCACAAAACAAATCACAAAAATATTTGAGAAGTTAACAATAACCATTGTTATAAATAATTTTCGTGACAAAATATTCAAATGTGAGGTCTTATCGAAATTTTAATTTGCTTTAATCACTAGAATGGCTCCGGATATTCGTAAAAATTGTATCTTTTAAAATATTTAGTAAAATATAACGATTTATAAACAATTCAGATAAACAAATTCCAAATTTTGGCCCTTTAGCATAGAAAAAAATTGGTTGCACTGGAAATATTTTAAGCTGTTGGATGAATGACTGCTAGTCATAAAAATATTTGAGAAGATAACAATAACCATTGTTATAAATAATTCTTGTGTCAAAATATTCAAATGTGAGGTCTGACCAAAAGTTTAATTTTCTTTAATTGCTAGAATGGCTCCGTATATTCCTAAAAATTGTATCTTTAAAAGTATTTAGTAAAATATAACAACTTAAGTGTTTATAAACAATTTAGATAAACAAATTACAAATTTTGGCAGTTTCACTTAGGAAAAGTCATGCTAAGATTTACTAAATACAAAATATTTTGACAATAACCGTTATTGTTAACTTTTATAATATTTTTGTGACTAGCAGTAATTCGTCCAATAGCTTATAACATTTCCAGTGAAAAATAATGTCTACGCGAAACAGCCAAAATGTTTAATATTTTTATCTATTTGATTAACAGAAATTTTAATTGTTATAATTCATCGAATATTATTAAATATTTATTATCTTAAGAAATACCTAAAGTCGTTCTGGAGAATGAAGGAAATTATAATTTAAAAAAATCTTAAATTCTAATATTTTGACACAAGAATTGTTTATAACAATAAATAATATAAACTTTTAAATTATTTTTGTGATTAAATGTCATTTCTACATTAATGTGAAGCACTTTTAACAAAACCATTTTTTTGCCTATAATAAGATTATTTGTCAATTTGTTCAAAAAATTTGTTTAAAACAAATAAATAAAAGAATAAGAAAATTATTTGTTTTCTATAAGTCCCTAAACATTCATTTAGGACAACATGAAGTTTTCATGATCAGTTATTGAAGCGTAAAAAATTGTTATGTACAAAATTTCAGTTTTTACATACATTTAGTGGAAAAATGATTAATAAACAAATAAAGGAGTCAAAAGTTCGGAGCGTCAAGCTCTTTAGAATTTAAGAAACTTTAATTTAAAAAAATCAAAATCTGACAAAAATTGAAGGCTATGGACATATTTGAACGAAAAAGTGCATTTCCTCCCTCCTACTGTGGGGCGACGCGCGCAGAGTGCCGAGCGAAAAAAAGCAATAACTCGCGACTTAATAAAAGTTTTCACGTTCGGTGATAAAAAAATATAAAATTAGATACAAAAGTTATATTTATTTTCATTTATTTCAATAAATTCTTTATATTTTCAACAAATTACGGTTATTGTGTAAATAAAAATTAAAAAAAAAATTTTATGATAAAATTATTATAAAAATTAGCAGAATACATTTAAGGAATCGATTAAAAATAAATAATGACCACATTCACGCAGAAAAAAAAATTTTATTAACGATAACTTTTGTAAAACTTCGAATTTTACCAAACCGCTCAAATCGCTCAAATCGTTAGATTAGGCAGAGCGCCGGATTTGTAAGTAGAAGGTGCGGGTTAGATTCTTTCTGCTTACATTAATGGAATTTTTTTAAAAATTTACTTTGCTCGAAATTAAATACTAAAATTGTTAAAATCAAGCTACAAAACTTGCTTATTAAGTATTTTATATGAAATGATAATATGATTAAATAAAATATAAATAAAGGACATTGAGTAATTGACCTTGAGCAACAAATAAAAATAAATATTTTAGATTGATTGGAAAAAATTTAATAGTGAGTTTTTATAATAAAAAAATGAATAAAATATAGGAAGGAAGAGTCGAACCCTGACTGTCTACCTGATATGGCCGGCGCTTCAAGATTACAAGAAAAAATAAATTTTCCAATTTTTTCGTAATTACCCACATTTATGTGAAATATCATGCAATCAACAAATAAACTCATAAAAATAATAAACAGCAGATCTCAAGATTAAACAAAGGGTTTTTATATTTTTATTAATAAATTAGTGAGTGGAAGTTCTACGGCAATATCACAAATAATTTAAAACTTCATTAATATTTCTTTTTTTGTTATGAATGTAAGTTAAAAACAATACTTGTAAACTATTTTTTTAATTAAGGCTATATGTATATATTTAATTATTTTATTATTTTAGCAATGAGTCACAATTCCTTTTTTTTCAAACAATTTTATATTTAAAAATTCGCGACTTCGTCATGTTTAAATGTGTCGCTTTAGTTTATTTGAAAAATTGAAATTAATATTTGGTTTAAATAAATGACAAAGATTTGCCTGGAAATAAAAACGACATCCATCTTTTGACAAATATTCAAGTCGTAAATTTGTTTATAATTTAAACTATTACTGTTCGTTTGGAAATTATAAGAAAAATGATATTTGTTTATAAAATTTATTTAATTAATTAACTATTATCGTTTACAAGGAAAATTCCCTAAAATGTAAAATCCTTTTTTTAATACAAAATTATTGTCTGTTGTTAAAGTATCGTAAGAGGATTTTTCCAAATAATTTATAATTTATGCCAATGAAAACAAGTAATCTGTCGATTGACAATGAACGAAAACCTATATTTGCTTATCAGACGAAAAACTCTTTTTGTTTATCAGCTTTATTTAAACAATTTAAATCTGTAATCAGATAGTAGAACGTCGTATATATTAATTAGGGTTGTTCAGTCTCAAAGTATCATTTACTTTTTTTAAATTGCAAATTTATTGCTAAACATTTTTTTTTGAAGCACAAAAATAAGCTCTAACAATTTTTTAAAAAATTTCGTTAACAAATAAAAAAAAATTTATTTTTTTATTTATTATATATATATATATATATATATTATATTTTATTTATCATATTTATTTTTTTATTTATTTAAAATTCGTATTATGAGAAACAAAAAATGATTAAGGAACACACTTTTGCTACTTTTGAAACACATAATATTTAAAAAACGATAAATTCACTTCATATGGAAGTCTGGGGTACCTTATTTTTTGGATTTCATTTAAGAAAAAGCATTTTTGACCTAATAATTAAAATATAACAACGTTTTTGAATTGCTTACATGTCTATACGTTATTTGCACAAAGTTTCCGAACAAATTTCTGAAGATTCGTGGAAAATTTTTTTTATTACAAAAAAATTAATTTTGTCAGGTTGCACATAAAGATATAAAATAATTTCGAAAGATTTATCAAATTTCAAAAGAAGAATGAAAGATTTTGAGGGAATTTTTTTATTTTGAAAGATTTTTCGAAAATTGAATGGAAAATTCAATTCATTTTTAAAAACATTAAAAAGTTAAAAAAAAATATCAAACATAATTTAAAGTCATGTTTTATGTTTAAGAGTTATTTTTTGGTGAATTATTAAAAAAAAACTTTTGAAGCATTTTACAAAATTTCCAAAATCCTCCAATAAATAATCTTAAAGATTTTTATTGGTAATTCATATTTGTTTTTTGAATATTCAACCAATTGGTTAAAAATTAAGTTTTTTGTTCAAATTTTGATTTAGAATCTTTCAAAACTTTAAAACTTTTTGAATTTGGTCAAATTTACTTAAAATTGATGTTCTTTCTTCACTAAGGACTCTCTTTTGGTTAAAAATTCGACTATTTTGTTGAAAATTAATCTTTCAAAAAATGGAAAAAACTATTTTTTAAATTAAATTAAAATATTTTTTGCGAAAGTATAAACTATTTCACTTTTATTGGGCATTCATAGTTTTTTCTTTAAAATTCAATTAGTTGGCTCGAAATTAATTTTGTTGTCAACATTTTTATTTGAAATCAGTGGAAACTTTAAGAGGACTTTTGAATTTGCTTAAGAATACTAGAAAATTATTTTATTAGTGTTTTACTTTTGATCAAAAATCAAAACTTTCCGCTGAAATTATGATTTGATTGAAATTTTTATTTTTTCTTGACTGAATTTTTTTTTTGGTTGAAAATCCATCTTTTCTGGTTAAATTCAATTGTTTTTTTTATATAAAATTAAAACATTATTTTCTTGAAGTTCTAACTATTCCACTTTTTTTGGGGATTTTATGTTTTTTCTTTGAAAATTAAACTTTTTGGTTAAAAACTACATTTTTCAATGAAATGTTTACTTAAAATCTCCAAAAACATAAAAATTATTTTACAATTTGTTCGAGAATCGTAGAATGATATTTATATAACTTTAAAACGAGTTAATAAATAAACAAGTAAACTCAAAATATGAATTGGAAACTTTCCTTTAAGAATTCTTTATCGATTTCCTATTTTTTTGAATAAAATTTTTTTTTAATTGTAGAACGACAATTGCTTAATTTATTTTGAAATACCAGAAACTGTTTTCAGTAAGGTAAATAATTTTTAATAAAAAGCTTCACAATTAAAAAAAAATTGTTTGTGTATGAATGTGTACTCCTTATCTCAGTTTTATCATAACATTGCAACACTGTCCTTTATATTTGTACACAAAACATTAAAAATTCAGTTCAACATATCTGCTACAAGAGAAAGGAATTTATCTTAAATAAAGAAAACGTCGTTTCGTGTAAACAAAGACAGAGATAAATAATAAATTCGTCAAACATTTTCAACGTTTAGATGACAATAATTTTGCATTGTAAATTTTCACCTTGAAATCGTCTTTGGATTTTTATAATTTGTGAATTTTTTGCGTCCATGGAACCTAACCTTCAAAATCCATTCATAGTTTTTTTCCAATTCGAGATGGCAGCATCCAATATGACGGCTTGAAGCCGATAATTTTTTGGTTACATTGATATTTTTCAATAAAACAATTTTTTGATTATGAATGTTTGCCAAAATCGGTATACAAGATTTTTTTAGGTCGCTGATTATAAGTCCGTTGCCAGATTTCACAAATCCAAGATGGCGGATCCAACATGGTGGACAAAAGTTTCAAAAAAATTTCCAGTTTTCATGAAAGTTGGTATAGAAGGGTTTTTTTCTCGTTGATTATAAATCCGTTGTGAGTTTTTACTAATTCAAGATGGCGGATCCAGTATGGCGGCAAAAATTACTATATACCGACATTTAATAGAAATTTAACAATTTTTCAAAGTTTTGAACGCCATATTGGTGCTGCTATTCCGAATTAGTAAAAACTAATAATTGATTTGTAATTAGCGACCCAAAAACCTCACTATACCAACTTTAATGAAAATTGAACATTTTCGGATTTTTTTGATTGTCATATTGGATCCGCAATATTGAATTTTTGAAATCGGATATCGAATTTGTAATCAGCGAACCAAAAAAAACCATTATACCCATTTTGGTAAACATTCATCATGAAGCAATTGTTTTATTGATAAATATCAAAGAAAGCAAAAAATTGTCGACTTCAAGTCGCCATATTGGATGCTGCCATCTTGAATTTGAAAAACCCAATGCATGAATTTTAAAGGTTAGGTTTCATGGACGCAAAAAATTCTTACGAGACATTGGAAAAGGGTGGCGGTTTGACCAACATTATTTCTGTGGCCGGTCTAAGGGGTGCCTTTCGACCCCTACGACATTTTGGAAAGGGATAGGGGTTTGAAAAAATATATTTTTCTGACTGGTTCAAAAGCGTGCCTCCCCACCTCCACGAAAAGTTTGAAAAGGGTAGGGGTTTGAGCAACATTATTTCTTTAACCGGTGAATAACCTTCAGTAACCTTCTCGCCTCTACGGGACGTTGAAAAGAGGTAGAGGTTTCAAGAATTTATTTGTGGGAGCAGTAAAAGGAATGCCTTTCTGCCTCCACGAAACTTTAAAAAGGGCTACAGGGTTGAATGCTTATAAAAAATACCTCTTAAATCACATAACCTTATACTCTAAGATGTCTGACTGTCGCTTCGGTTTGCTAAAAATATATTGATTTACCGGAACCGGCAGGGACCTTTTTTCACGGTACCGGCAGTCTATCCACTGTGGTTTATTTATTTAAATAGATGTTAATGGGATGTTCCACTTCAACCGGGACAAGACTGTTGTCAAAATTCCTCGCAACCAATCAAGACGTCTAAGGGTTGAAAATCTTCGTCTTGACGTGTTCTTTCGAATGCATTGTGGTCTTCGAGAATATTGAATATGGCGGCCTTAATATGGTGCCTGGAACGGACGAAAATAATGGATAATCAGTTAATATCATTCATTAAAAAGCGATAATTACTTGAAACGGACTCAAAGTGACTCACGTATTATTCCGGGTCGCCAATCAGAAATCTGGACTCATAATATGAGAATTCAAAAGGGCGAATCATATATGGTGGATAACCTTCAAGTTTTGAGTGATTTTATTTACCCTGATCGACCTGGAAATGATGACGTTCGTGTTGCATTCATCATGAAACAACAAGCTACAACTAAACGCAATAAAGAAATATTCTTCCACTGTTCATGACAATCGTGTGGTAGCTCATCAAGAGAATTTTGGCCTTCTTTCCAAGCTAGTTACTTATCATTTAGCAATTTTCATTTGTTGCTCAATTTAACGGTTGGGCTCAATAAAGGTGATCTTGTATTTTCAGAAATCAACTGTTCTTCATTTGTTTTTGATGGGACTGTGTACAAAACAAATGAAAAGCAAGTGACTTATAAAACGCGAGTACACTGTTAATGCACGCAAGCGTTCAATTGTTTGACGTTCGTGTGTCATTTGTCATAAAAATGCCCAGCTAGCACTAATCGCTAAAAATTCTCCACTTGTTCCCTACAATCATAGCTCTTTAGCAGAGAAATCTGGCCTCCCTACGAAGCAAGCTTGGTATTATAAGTTGCTTTTCAATCGATCTTCAATTGTTTAATGTTCGTGTTTCGTTTCTCAGTCGTCTGTCAATCGTGATGACTAATTTTGAGAATTCTTGTTTCTGTACGTAGTAATCAATCATCACTTTTTGTGATTTATTTCCTACTCGTTCGATGTTTGTGCGTTATTTATTCCAGGACACCAAAAATTCCTACTTTCTTGTCGAAGCTTGGCGACTAATCAAAAGGATTCTGGCTCTTCCACGCTGAAAGTTGGGTAAGATAGATGCGCTAATTCTTTAGATAATGATTGTCATTGCGGTAAGCGTTTAGGAAAACCTATAAAACGAATGTTCGAAAAATTCCCACATTTACCTACGAATTTAAGAACATGTACGATATCTGAAGAAGCAATAAATTCAGATACAGGATCTGAATTTTCCAGTCGGTCGGAAAATGATCCCGTCCACTTGACTATCCTTACAGTAGCTGCTGGTTGTTGGCCAATTCGTAAAACATATTCTAAATTCGGTACGTCTAAGAGAATGGCTCAAAAAGCAACAAATTTGAAACAAATCAGCAGGAGTGCAGGTGATTTTTGTTCCGAAAAGAGGAAAAAATTTGCCAGAGAGTGCCATTGAAAAAGTTCTCGATTTCTTCATAGAAGACATTAATAGTAGAGTAATACCAAATAAAAAGAATACGGTAACCGTGCGAGTTGATAGCGAAAAAAGACTATACAGAAGCGATTGTTGCTTTCTGAAATCAAATAATTGCATGGCCAGTTCAAAGAGCTGAACTGAGATCAAAATGTTGTTTGCTTGCTGAAGCAATGGGACATATAGTATTTGTGTATGTTAATAAGGGCCCATCAGCTTGCTGCTTTGGCCTTATTTGATTTTTTCGGTGGGAGCCTGCGTTTCATTAGTCCAACTAATATGTACTGGTCAAGTCGGTTAATATTTTTGCGTCGCCGTTTTCACCGATGACCAGTTCAAAGACGGCGTTGGACGTTTCTTAATTTGGAGGGAGTGCGGTAGGGGAATTGCGTTAGATTCCATATTTCGAAGGGGAAATGATCAAATGCATCAGAGAGGATTGAAGATCGATGACATCGTCCAGTTGTTAACGTTGGAGGCTCTGTACCATCGATTTGGGCCGAGATTTGAGGGGGGAGATGAAAGGGCAGTTTCTGCTGAAATGGGTGAGGATGCGTTTGACTGCGACATCCAAGATTTGGCCGTTGTGAGTCCTAGTTTCGTCGGCGAGAGGGAGGGCTGGAGAAACTCTGGATGAGAGCTCTAATCCTTGGGGTCGCCCCTTTATAAGAGAGATCAGATTCGAGGTCTGGAAGAGTTCGGAGAAAATCTTCTGCAAGTCGTGATCAGGTATTGATGGAGTAGCGAGGGGGCTCCTTTCCTTGGTATCGCACGTTTCTAGATGCTTAGAACCCGCAGCCCCTTGGTGGATCGTAGAAAAGGGCAGAGGAGGTAAGGTTCCGGATCTTCGGTCCAAACTATCCTTCAAGAAGCGACTCAATAGGGTAAAATCAGTTGGGGCCTTCGAATCGCCTGGTTGAGGATCCTCGGCGGGACCGCTGGCTGGTAGGTTTTGCCGTCCTTGGGTGAGATGGGAAAAATCCCGTTCATTGCATGGCGAGCTGCTCACCGATTCCTCATCCCCGCTAAAAACTCCTATAGGTTCCCGGTTTGATGGTGGGTTGACGGAGGGACCATAAGGTTGGTCGGGTTCTGCGGGACTGGATAGCACCGGCGAAACGTTCGTACTGTTATATTTGGGATAACCTTCAATCAAACAAAGACCGACGTGCGTGGGCAAACGAGACTGGTGCCGTTCTAGATACGATCGATACGACGCGTTGTCTCCTCCAGAGATGAGACAGGCGACCAGTTTGGTAGTAAAGCCAGAGTGCTGCAAAACTCGGCCGGAATAACCGGGCCGGATAGGTCCTGTAGCGTAGCCTCTCCAATAGTATCTGACGTTGTTGATAGTCTTTGGCCTTCTGGTCTGACCGTTGTTTCTTGCTCGGCCGAACCATGGGCGGTCATGGTGCAATAGTAAGCATAAGGATCAAGACCCAGGAACCCTTGGGGTGGTAGCCGGTATGCCGGCTATCGGATTGGGGGAAGGAGAAAAAGGAGCTGGTGGAGAGTGCCTTTTATAGCCACACTCCCGGAGAGTCTCACTGGATGCCGCGTGGAGAGGGAGACTCGAGTGAAGGTAGGTGCGTGCGCCGAGTGGCACTGGCGTCGTAGTCGCGGCACCTTCCTTTACTCGGCCTCGTTTATACGTGAGAGCGTGGCTTTACATTTATGTTACAAATGTACATAGTGAACTTAATTACCATCGGTAAACACGTTTTTGGAAAAGGAAATCCATAGGAAGGTATTTTAATGCATATTCTCGTTATTTGGATTTTCTCATATTTTACCGCTTAAGCGCGTATAACAATATACAATTTATGGTAATTTCAAGGCGATGATCGATGTTTTTATTCTGGAATATTGGACAAAAATTCACAAAATCTAGTGAAAGATCGTAGATTTTGCATTACATTCGTAACTTGTAGTAACCCGAAGCCTGCCGGTTACTTTAATAAATGCGAATTAAGCCTTACTGAGTTCAGTGAACTTGTAATTTTAACTGGGTGTCTATGCAAGAAGACCCTTCTTCAATAATAGTATTTCCAAATACGCAATCTTAATTTAGGCAATTACCGTGATACAATGGGGAGGCACAATGGCACTCAAAGAAGGGCTTAACACCTTTTATTTACGATGGTGGCGTCACGCTGCGCATGAGGTGACACCTCGTCGCTTCCGTATATACGCACGGATCGGAAACATAGCCTGAGTCGAGCGGTGCACGCAAACTGCGCCAGTGGTCCTCCAGTCAGGTGGTCCTCGTCCTTCATTTCCTGAACTGCGCCAGCTACCAGAATTTTTTTAATTTTGTAATTCGTAATTTAGAAATATTATATTAAAAGTCTAGTATTTTTGTCGACTCGAACGATATTTTGTTCGCCTTAATAAGTCAAAATTTGGGTTAAAAGATGAAAAGAGAAATGCCTTAACCAGATTGTTCAATTTTTTCAGTTTTGGGAAACTTGAAGATATATCGATAAATATATAATAATATATAGAAAAATTTCCAAAGGTATCGGCTCAGGGATCGAACCCCGGACCTCTGAGGTGAAGTCCGAGCGTCTAACCAACTGAGCAACCGACGCTCAGGCTAATATATTTATAAAAAAAAAAAAAATGTTGTCACAGGCTTAAGATGGTTACAGTCCAACATGTCGAAGACATTTTTGGTTAGAGTTG